>ATSW01002016.1:0-39438 GCA_000444245.1 Botryllus schlosseri | reverse complement strand
ACTCAAAATCGAAGCATCCGCGTAGTAAAGACTGTTGCTTCGCCAACTACACAAATACTGAAGTAATGTAAGAAAGAATACAAAGGCAACAAATGAATACGCAACATATTGCAACTAATAATAATATTTCATTGCGCATTAGTATAGCACGGTTGTGGTCTCTGTGTTAGGGTGGCGAGGGAACAGACATGCCGGTTCGCGTTGAAGGCGTTGGCGATACTCCGTTTGTATGGACGCAAATACAGGAAAACCTTATTCCGCGAGGTGTGTTTAGTGACAATCAAGTGGATACAGGCATTGACTCCATGTTATCTTCAAAATATATACTCCGCGGCATGAATATAGGCGATTTGCAATTATCGCGCACGCAGCTTTCGCTCAACGCCGCCAATCACACTTTCTGGTAAAATTACATACCAACAGCAATCACATTACAAAACAAGGAGGTTTGTACCAGTCTTGGAACTAGTTCGCGAACCCGTAAGGTAGGCTACACTACACACCTATACACTACAGCTGTGCACTGAATCAACAGAGAGGTCAACAAAAAAAGGACTAGCCATGAAAATGAAGTGACATTTGTCGGTAGGCAAAATATATACATATGTCGCGTTCTAGCTGTCATCAATAACGTAACCCACGGCTAAAATGTTTCGCTGCATGCAAAATTCTCATCCTAGCTACACATATTGACTCGGTTCCTAGCCGCGCACCAATACTGGAAAGGGTCTACGAGAGCTATCAGAAAGTACGCGATCATTATGTCTACAGTTAATATGAAATTGGAATGGAAAGTGCCATATCTGCTTGCATGACTTGACCAATGACCATTCTACGCTCCGAATAGGCTCGCATATCGAACATGCCGCCGCCCATTTTCGCAACATTGTTACAGTTACAGGTCTGAGATTTTTTAGCACAATAGATATCAAAATAACCGATATGGCAGGTGCGGTTAGGTTCGAATACGAAACGGCTGCACGCATATCTACCGAGCTACCTTCCTCCAGCGCAATATGAAGCATCAAAGCTACGTAAGGCGGTAATTTGGAATCACGATTGTATGACGCTCTCTTCTTTGGTTTTCCGCTGCAATCTTTCCAAAAGAGAGAAAAGAGGGACGAGAAGGGCTCGGTGAACAATGACATTGAAATATGATCTTGTCTCTCTCGTGCTGCAGTGTGCGAGGCATGTTCGCGCCATTTTAGCTCATAATTGGCCCGGCGGTTGCTACAGACTTGACTGCTGGTCGCATGCAGGTTTCAGTAATTAATTAATTAAGTATTGTCCGCAATCAAGATGGATTATCGCTTGTGTTGTTTACGTTCAAACGATAACATGCAGCAATTGCAGCATCTTTTCTTCTGGCCTTTCGGTTTGCCAGCCCGCTTCCTAAATCGTTAGTTTTATTGGTATTTCGCGACCCAAGCCTCACATATCGAAATGAACGCATTTCTATTGCTAGTATGCTACGCCTTTACATGCACGTAGGCTAGGGTTACGTCCCCTCTGGACGCACAAATGTCCTCTATTTTGAGATTTTGTCATCGTTTTTGAGAATTTTGGTTAAATATAGGGCAAAATTCGACTGATATACAGTGGATCACCACCGAAGTAACGCTCCGACGGCTTTTTCGGGAGCTTGAGCCAGAAAGTTGACCTTTTTTTAGTCAACCAACTGATAATCTGAAAGAAAAACTGTATTTTGGGAGCTGAGCTAGAAAGTTGACCTTCTTCGTCAACCGACCACGAAGTGCAAAAATTATACCAATTTTTCGGTATTTTCCTCCGTTATTGCAAGTCTGAAAATTTGGAAAAAGTGTCCTCTTTTCATATTTCCAAAATATGGCAACCCTATTGTCGGTCAACGGTGTCTGATTAAATAGGGTTAGAAGAGCTTCTTGGAGGTACAGAACTTCAATACCCAATTGACTAGTAATTCATATTGAAATGAACCTGAATATTTTCGGCTGCACTCGTCAGGTGTAGGCTAATCGTCACCAATTCTCTACGATTGCTGACGATTACCCCTGACGAGTGTCAGCCGAAAATATTCGGGCTCATTTCAGCATGAATTTACTGTTCAATTAAATATTTTGAGAACCGGAAAAGAGGAAAATTTTTAAATTATGAAAACTACAGTACCGGGAAAGAAAACTGGTCATTTTGAAAAATTTTCTACCTCTAGTACTGTGCTTACTTACAAAAAGGTCATCACTTTTACTCGGCTCCCGAATTACCCGCTTTTTAAGTTACTCTCGTGGTGTTGACTGAAAAAAAGTCATCTTTCTCATCTCTACTCCCGAAATACCCTTTGCGCCGTATTTTTCGTAGATTGTCTTGCCAACTCCGTCGTTCGCTGCGTCGAGGACAAATTCCCAAAAAAGAGGACATTTCAATTTATTGAAAAAAAGAGAACAAATCCTCTTAAAAGAGGACATATGGCAGCATCGGTAACGCTAGATTAAAAGACTACTACAGTTACTACTACAGTTAGGGTTCCATTTAAAACAAACGGTGTTTTAAAACACTTTGTTCAAAACATGTTTTAAACAGTGTTTTAAACAAAGGCATTTTGGAAAAAACAATTTTTTTTTCAAGTTGTAAAATTATGCCATAATTCTGTAAATACTTTCGAAAAAAACATGTTATATGAGCCTACGGACAGGTACCACCCGATTTAGTCGACACATATCGATATGGGATGGTTGGAACCCTAAAAATAGTCGATTCAACAGCCAGCATTTCGTCAAAGGAGCTATATTTACCCCATACTGTCAATCCATTATGACGTCACAATTGAATATCCGTGACGCCATGGCTGAAAAAAAACATGTTTTAAATGAGAGCCTTGTTTTAAACATGTTTGTTTTTAATTGATTTTTGTTTTGCAACCCTAACTACATGTCATTTCGGTACCCTCTTATTTTTTCATTATTCAAAAATCTCAATAAGTAGCAAAGAAGCCGCTGGATGTATATATGTTCACAGTAACCGCATTTAATTTTCGGCAATAGCAATCGATGATATGACAAATTTAGTTTTAGCATCACCGAAATTTAAAAAAGAATACTTGATATCGCCCTCCGCCACATGCCACCCCATTTTGTCGCTTGCGTCTTATATTCTCTGCATTACCTTTCATTCAGTGTGCATGCCTCTTATTTACTTCGCCTAGGCTAAGGTGGGTGTCTGATCTTAATGGCTACTCCAAGTTGTTTCGATACCTTCCTATCTTTTCATTGTATCGCAGTCTTGTGATGTTTTGAAACGATGAAAATATTAATAAACCTGACTGACTGACTGACTGATCCCCTCGTAACAAGATCATGTTTACTGTGATTGGTAGTGGCTACATAAAGATTCCTACATACTGCGATCTCTTGTTTGGGATACATCTTCCGGTGGCTACATAAAGCCGCCTGTCTCTTGATTGGGTTACCTTCTCTAGTGCTAAATATGTATGAAGTACTTTAAAGCTGAATCGTCTGTAGTGTATTATAATTGCGGGTGCGGTATGCGTATGGGGTTTACGGCAGTGGTCGGATTCAATTATTTTCTCGCAAAATCCAAATTTCTTCATGCATAGTTCTGTTACAAAAAGTGATTGACAGAAACCAGTAATGCTAACCGGTTCGATGATCTCATAAACTTTGTGAAACCACTAGTTTACGGTCAATTTGGCTGAAAAAAAAATCTCATCCAGAAAAGATTTTCCTCCCCCACACCTTAGAAAAGGTGCAGTTTGTTGAACGCAACGCAGTTCTATGAAACACATTGGTGTTTGGTTCAGTGATGTTGATATTACATGGAATTTATCTTTCATAGTAATATTTATTCGATGGAGAGAGCTATGTTCCTCTGTGGACCGCATTTTCCATTGCAAGGACAAGACGAATCGGCGCCTTGACATATCAATATCGAGGGTGTCGGACAGCATGCCACGGTCATTTTGAGCAAAGGATTTAACGCCGTCAATCTTTTGGGCACCGCACTTTGCACAGCCGCATGCTTCATGTGTGCCGGCGCGGAAACGGTCGACCCCTAAATGCATGTGTAGATTAGTTTCGCGCGTTGCACACCGCCAGACTAGATCACGCCAACTTTCTGTCACAGCGAAGCCATTCTCGGAATATATTTTCTTTACTAGGAATTCTTTCAAAACGACCTATTCAGTTAGATTCAATTATGTGAGTTGTGCGTTCAGAGTATTACCCGCGCAAATTGAACATTTCCAGAGAAACCAATTTTAAACAGATCTTATAAAGACAATAAACCAATTCTTGTAATACAGACGTCGGGACATCAGTTCTACTGGAAGATGCATGACAGAACAATCATTCACAGCAGCGAATTCGACCTTCCAGCAAGATTTATTCAATAGCAAAAAGTAACGCGTCGAAGGCATCATAAAAGAAATTCTACTCAAAATAAGAAACATTCGAATTGATAGTGTGAAATAATAAAGAAGAACATAAATAATACATTTCATATTCGCTAGAACATGTAAAAATCCACGATATCAAGATCGGTCGCAGCAGGCCAGACGGTTGTCGCGTCACAGGCACAGTCACGCATCGGTAGACGGGCGCCGGCGTTCTATCTACTATACAGGTAAACAGGAAGTAATTCAATTGCACTGCTACATGATACTTGCACGGGAAGCCCATCTAGGAGTGTGTCAAGCCAAAGAATCGCAACACACTCTTCAAGAGTCACAACGAATACCACGGCAAATGTCAGCCAGCCTACTCGAATGTGACACACCTAATCATCAACACAACCCAACACACTCGTACTGACTTTGTAACTTGCCCCTATCACAACGTCAGAGTGAATCTCAACGCTTTCTGGCTTCAGCTGAAATGATATGAAGAAGTTAACCAACGCGAAAGGATTGGAAGACATATATCTCGCAGGTTCAAGAGCTCTGTGACATAAATGTGTAGTAGAAAGAAGATCTATAACGTGATTAGGAAGAGTGACAAGCGAGACGGTATAAATGTAAAATATTTTGGACAACTACAGAATGACGCATTTGGCACATTTCGTATCAACACTAGTTCGAAGTATTTGGATAAATTATGATTTTCGGCACTTTCAAGACGTGTGTGTGATCACTAGCATCATACCCAATGGCTTGTACGGGCGAGTATTTCGTCATTATTGCACCGCATTTTGGGTTATTTGATCTACAACGATTCGCATCGGATGTACATTGTACACTTTCGTACAGCTACAGCCAGAGCAAACAGACGCGTAGTTAGTGGGTTTTGTGACGTCACATTAACATTGCGGGTAACAGTCGTCAAATGCATTCTACGGTACTACGCGCCTGAAACTGTGTACGTTTCGTGAGTATATAAATATAAACTAATATTAGTGAAAGTGTCTAGCAGCAAGTTCCGATAGGCCGGGTGATTACATTCCGGGTCCGGACTTCGTATCCGGAATCAAGTATTTTTGCAGCAGCAGCGGTAAAGGTGTACAATATGATACTACAGCTACGGTGCAAAAATCACAATATTCAAGCGATTACGAAGAAAATACGCTATCAAAAAGGTAGCTTCCTTCAATTGCGTTTTGCTCGGACCCCGCGCCGACCTATTGAGCGGAATACATTCGGAAATGGATAGACGGCGATTCCGGTGATGCCATAGATCCCGGCGGCATCCTAAAGAAACGAGTCCCGCGGAAATTTACCCTCAACTTCAAGCCTACTGATCTCGTAAAGTTTCTTCGAGCTCTTAACGGTGCTGGAGTAGACAACGGAGCCGGGAGACTTCTTGTATGATTTGGACTTCATACGCTTCAACTCACGAAGTGACAAACCGCTGTAGTCGTCGCTCATGGAAATCGAGCCCGAACTCCTGGTGGTTTCGGTGGCTATCCTCTGGCTCAGGATCATGTTCGGGACGGGCGTGAAGTGACTCACCATCTTCGAGCGCAGCCTGAACCAATGTGATAGTGCGACGACCATTGACGACACCTGTAAGGTACGGGTTGCACAGCTTAGGCTACTTCGGTGGTACAGGCAAACTAGAACAATTTGACAATTGTGGTTGATAAATTAGAGATTAGAGAGAGATGTCGGTAATCTAATTGTGATCAAAATTCTGGTTTTCCTAAAAATGCTATAAAAGAGCTGTACCGTGCGAAGCGAGCCAAGCTTGGTGTACAGACGCTTGCTATTCTCATGATCATCAGAATGAACTGATTTGTATGGAGAGCCCCGATTCTCTCTCTCCTATCCGTTATGAAACAATACCACATCACGCGACTTATATTCGCCCTTGGTATAAAACCAAACGCACATCGACTCGGAGAGACTCATTTATGCTGTAACCTACTGCTTAAATTACATGAATTGATAACCATCCGTACAATATATCTGCAAAAGGCAACTGTAATCTGTTGAACTGTCAGTCAAGGATTCACTCAGGACGTTCGTATCAGCTATTGCAAGTTAGTTATATTGTAAAGCTGCTATCCGTAGACCACGTACTTGCCGTATACTATCGCAGGCTATCGGGCACGTTAAACGTCGCCACGTTTGACATGGAATTAACATGGTTATCATTGTATTTCTTGCTAATTCGGAATTTAATTCAATTTCTAAATTTATGAGAACTCTGTAATTCTAATCTAATTTGGAAAAACTGTGTAGTTATAGTTCTAATCCTAATCTAATGTGGAAAAGCTTGAAACTTTGAGTACAGCACTTACGTGTGCTGGCGAATTGCGATTTGATTTGGATTAGGCAGCTACGTTGCTGGGAATACGGACAAGACAAAGTTCGCAATCTGGCGCCATCTTGCAGTGAATAACAAAGCAGACCCTGATTCGTTAGATGAGTCCTGAGTGAATGGGAAGACAACTATTCTCGGTGTGAAAGTATAGAGACTGTAGTCTACAGTAAGACGGTGCGGTGTCAGTGGTTTATCAGATCACTTCAGTTTATCGTTATACGTGCTCTTTTCCAACTGACTATATATTGTAAAATTCTATATGGTTACATAGCAAACCTAACTGCATTACTGCAAGTAACCGAGGCGAATATAGTCAGCGTGCAAAAATCCGCTGCAATAGACACTTACGAAAAGCCAATTCAATCCCAGCAGCAGAAAAACCGCCGACATCTTCATGACTCTCTTGCTGGCTCCCATCAAAATGATCACTTCGTCTTTAAGCGCCTAAAATTCGAAGGATGTTCTCGTCCAAGATATACACGGGCAAAACTTAAATCTCAGGGCTTAGAGAGCGTCACGATTCAAAATACGAATTAGACACCAAACTATCGGACATTATTTCCACAGACAGTTTCAGACCAGGAAATAAAAACAGACTAACCGAGAGGGCAGAAAAAATATCATCCTTGTAGTCTTGCACAATGTGCAGTAACAGTGCCAGAAAGAAAATCTGTGCGCCCTACTCCGTTAAACTAAAAGATTTACCCACATTACACATGCACCTAATTGCCACCCTTCTCTCTTGTATATTTTCGAACCATGTTGTTTTCTATATCGTCGTTAAGTACTTCTACTTACACTGAGCGTGATCAACGAACAGCGAACACACACAGAGAGTTCAAACTTTACCTGTGGCACGTTAAATGTGCTCATACTATTTAGCTACTCCGCCCGGGTGTATATTTATTATTCCTAGCGACTGGCCTGTGTCGCGCTTACGATAAAATATGATACGTACCCGATCCAGCAGCATGTTGAGATTCAGTTCGTCTCCCATGTCCATGCTCAAGAACTGTTTCAGAAGCACGTTGATAGAAGCCCACATTCCTTCAAGTTGTGCTATCAGATCGTCTTTCAATACCTGATAAATAGGAACCCGAAGTGGTACCGCGAACTTTCCGTGGTGGTAGCAGATATATATATAGTGGTATGCATCACAGGTGAGCAAAAGTTGGGCTTATGCAGCGTTTCTGAAATACGGGTATCTCTTCGCAGCGTTTTAGGTTAGCAATATCTGTAGTTACACAAATAGCCAAATCTAATCAGGAATAGGGTGTAAATAGTTGCTGAGGCATCGAAATTCGGCTACACGAAATTTATGTCTTACTAAACCGACATGTACTGTTAGTAGGTTTGTGAACACGATAATTCCCGAACTATGGCACGAAAATACAAACTATTCACATTGTACAGTAATAGTTATGTTTCACCATCTACGAATGCTAATACCTAACTACAGCTAACATTGAAAATACTACAGGTGAATAAATAGCTTACTATGATAAGAGATAAGAGTTCATGCATTTTAATTTCTATCCTATGTCACCTGTTAACGATTAATAAAACAAGGCATACGTTAACACCGCAACACCGATCACTGTGATAATGCGTATTGACGATAGATTAGTTCTAGTAGGCTACCACCGTACAGGAATAGTAATGCACCGCCACGCCACCCAATAGCAACATCACCAAACAAATAGCATGTGAGAATGGACTAATCAACGTCTAATCGGGTTTGAAATTTCCATACACTCAATCAAGTAACCGATTAGTTCTCGATTTTAGCGTTCATGCGAATCAGTTCCATTTTGTATTTTCACGCTGAAGACACGCGGTCATTGTTACCTAGCGACCGCGGAGATGCACCAACACGCGGGCTAAAATTTATGTTCAACCGCTACAGTACTTTGAGACGACATTCAAGTCCGTTCCACTAGCTATTCGTAAAATAAAAATCTGGTCTTGGAGCACTGGCGCAATTTCCACGCACGGATAGGATATGTTTTTCCCAAGAGAGCTGTTAATCGCTGGCGAGAAAGTACCGAACTCAGATGTTTATGATATCAACTTACACGTAACATCGTAAGATTATGATGACCCATAAAGGGACTTTTCTCCCGGGCGAAAACAAACAAAGGTAATATGACGAACTAGCTGTGACTAGTAGGCCTGTGCAAAATCTAGTGGCCTACCACTCGCCATGACGCAATAAGCAGCAGAGATGGTGCGGAAAGTTCGAATATGTACCTCTCATACGACCGCAAAGAAAATAATAGCAAATTTGGAATTATTTCGACTTCGACCATACGTATTTAATTGCCTTCAGTGACAATGCTGTGCATTGATACCTCCCTATGTTATTTCCACGAACGTGCGCAGCTTTGTGCTAATGTTATGGATGCTGAAACACGACCAATCCGAGGATGTGGATAATCGTAAATTACCACACTTCAACCAAAGCGTGCACGATTCGTGCTGAAGTGCCACGAGCCCAGGACATATGAAATGAAGCCGTAGTATGACAGGGGCGAGCGAACTCGATGAAATTCACCACACGCATCGAAAGAGTGTTAAATTTTGCTTCAACACTTGTCAGCGATCTGTGTCGAACCAAGCCGGATAAACTACATTCCCGATGTACTACTATTGAATTGATTGGCTATATTCCCAGCCGAGTTTAATTGACTGATGAAATCAGAAGAGAAGACAGGCGGCCTGACTGTCATCCAAAATGTTTTGTTTGGCTCAAGCCTTTCAAAGGCAATCTTTCGAAAGGTCAGTCATTTCAACTCCTAGTCGCGAGCAGCAGGAATCCCAAGTAGCGAGAAGGACGCACTTCAAACTTTTGTCAAATACGTTAGTGATTCGAACACCAGATTTTTACGAGAACGATTTCCACGCCCTTGTCTGTCTCATGACGAGTGTGTGTAATAAATATACTACACTACAGGAACGTCTATAGACGAGTCCGCGTATAGCGAAATCAAAGGTTTTGATTCTGCGTCACAACATGAAAACCTAGGACTTCCTCGACTTAATCCCGAGTAGATGTCAATTCCATGGAATCTCCATTGGCTGTTGTATTATTGAAATAAAGAGATAGGTTGCGTAAAGTAATTCGCAAGTTACCGGGAGAATTGTGTATATATTTACATATAATCTCCTGAATTCCGGTTGGTCGTGAAGATCATAAGGATCGTATCGCCGGACCCGTCGGTACTGTAACGCAGATTCTACTTGCTATTATTATTATTGTCTATAAACTCTTTGTGTGTGTTATAGGTTTTAGGTATTTTTACAGTTCAATTTGTTGTTAATGTTGGTTGACCAAGCAATAAATTTTTCTCTTTAGCTGAAATGACTGGTCCAGCTTAAAAACATTCCATCTGCATTGTACTTTGGCTGTCAACGTCACTGTACTCATATGACGTCACAATGTGCTTTTTACTTCATAATGCGACACTGGAGCGTGGTGATTCCCCGGCTCTCTTCATAAATGCTGCAAGCAGTTACCACTAGGGCTGGGCAAAATCGAGTACCTGAGTGATTCGATTCTGAATCACGTATTATTCTTCGAGTCGAGTCGAGTATTCGAGTATCACTCATTATTACGTAATAACAGTATATAAGGTGTCAAGGTTCAAATATGTTCCTTTTATGCCATCACAAAGAATATAATATCTGTTAGCCATCATACTAAAGATATTTTGGTATTATTTCGACCCTACCGACTTCATTTCACTTTGTGACAATGTTGTCGAAGGATCATAACTTCGGAAATGTGTTATTTCCGGTATCGTTCGTATAGCTTTGTACCATGTTTCGTATGATGTGATACGGCCAATCAAGGTTTCAAGGCCTCCCCAGTGGAAAATAGTATCGAAACCATAATTCCTGTCGATAAAATATATTTCAGTGGCTATGGGCGTTTAATTTCAGTACTCGAAAAAAATCGTCTTTTACTACTCGACTCGAATCATTAAAATAATTACTCGATTCAGATTCGAGTAGTCGAATCATTGTGCCCAGCCCTAGTTACCACTATTGCCAAGTTAAACTGTTGATATTGATTCGGGATTCAATCTAAACAGCAGTCTTTTTTTGGGAATAAGATTAAGTTCTGATCGGCTCGCATTATCGAATTCGGATAGATTTATTTTAAATCACAGCGATTTGTATTGTGAAGTAATCCAGTCGCTTCAAAATGGCGTTCTAACCGTACTAGTCAGTGGTTGTGGTTGGTATTCGAATGATACGCGACCATTTTGTAACCAGGTTGGACCGGCCCGGCCGGCATTTCCAAACCAGGTTAAATCTAGAGACCATCAAAATTCGCGAAAGTGTCGTCCGCTTCGTGTTTGCGCATGCGCGACTTCCAAAGCCAGATTTTTCGTTACTGTTCGGCGACCTATGTCTCTACTGATGTTTCCGATTAGGTCGACAGAGATCAAGTCAAAAACACCCCGCTAGCTTTCACAAAATACCCGGCTTCACACGTCTCTTACGGAATTGGGCGGGTCTTCGAACAACGGTCCTACGATAGGTCCGAATGCTTGTTCAGAGCGGTACGCGAATTCGCTTAACTGTCGGAATAGCAACATGCAAATATTAAGAGAAAAATGAAGCTTCTCGAAGGCGACGGGACGGCTGTGACAGAAAGCAAAAACGACTCGGCACTCGTGAAGGGTGAAGGGAATTCACAGTGTAGTGCATAGGGCTCCATGCGCGTAACCGCCAGCTGAGACTACAGCAGATTTTGACAGATGCAAGCTAACGCGGATATCTGATTTCCCCGGTCGCTAGGGCTGGCTATTCGAATAATATACAATAAATTACGAGGATTCAAAGTCCGAGTATGAAGCCTACTTCTGCCTGAATATCATTATCGAACTGAATTTGCTCTAAACATTACGCCGAATTCCCGGCGATATGACTGCTAAGAGTGTCACACAGGCATTGTGATTGGTTCCTTGCATTGTAAGTGCTGGGAATCTCGACAGCGTGAATCACATCAACCGTTCACGAACATCTTTAAGTTTTACAGCAATTGGCTCCATAAGTACGGAGGAAGAGTAATAATTGAGGCACACAATTGTCGTTGCAAAAGTACCCGGTGCACACACGCCTTACGGAATTTTGGGGGTCTTCGAACAAGGGCTCTATCATAGGTCCGACCACTGTTTCAGAGTCACGCGCAAATTCGTGCTGTGTGGTAGCAATATGACGAATTAGAAAACACGACTGATCACATGAATTCAAGTTTGTTGACTTCGGATACGGGTGATATCGACTACACGTGACGTTGAATGCATGAATCCATATGGATATCGAGACATCAAAATTTCGTGTATAAGCGCGCGATAGACGAGACAGTGTACCAATCAGTTGTCAAATTCCTGTTCCGAATATTATGACGTCACATTCGGAAACCAGGCTAATTAAGCAGTGCGTATTTCTGTCATCAACGCAAAATCCATATTTCGTAACTGAGGATTGTTAATTAGGAATCACCTCATCACGCACCAGAGCAGAAAAGTTCGATACGAAAGCAAATCCGTCACTAAAACAATATTCACGCATAGTGAAAATACCGGGCTAATATACGCGAAACACTACCACCGTTTCATGTAGAAGCGTAATGCTGAACGCTGGACTTACCATTTTCGCTAGATTCCAATACGTGCTGTTATCGAATAGCAAGTACTGATCGATATACGCCAGTTGAATAAATATGAATATGGAACCGGCCAAAGTAGCCAACGACACAAATCCCAGCGTTATCGCGTATGGCAAAAGCATCCACGCCCTTGCCTAAAATAGAAACGCAATACTAAAGGCACAAAAAATCAAATGGCTGACAGTATCCGTACCATTACGCTATTGTATGTATGTATATTGTATAGTTGTGTACCTTAAGACGGCATTCTAGCGGGGGAGTAGTAAAGCATAATCTCCGCGATGGAACTTGATGAGGCGAAAACATTTTCATCGATTACATCACGTTATGTATGACGTCACGTTACCGAAATTGAATAGGGCAGATGAACACTTTGCGTCTCTCTCTGGGTTTTGGCCATGGCAGTCAGGCGACGCAAAGCAATTAGACGTAATCGAATCTTATTGAGCCTAAAACCGTGTTACGTATGTAGGCTCAACCTTATTACCCAAGATCAATAACTTGCTAACTTGTAACAGTATTAGCTTTACCAAATTTATTCTCTCTAGTACAAAATTTCGACAAAAATTCACCGCACCGCGCAAGATCATAGTAAGTGCTGAAAATATCAGAAGAAAATGTCCTACTTTAAACGTCCCGTACATACACAGTACTGAGACTATGACGACGCCCAGGAGTACCAGCACGGCGATGGCGTATATCGCTTTGAAAGCTGCGAAAGGAAAAGAAGGCTAGTTACGGTAGCAATTGGCGAACTACGAACATTAACAGTGAACCAATGCACAAATGCACATTGCACATTTTCAAAACAAAAGGGTGATTTCTTCCCATTATTAATCCCATGCACAACGCACGAAAGAAATTGATTTACACCGACCCGAAACGCGTGGCTAATGGCTATGCGTGGGGCCAGGGGGCAATTAAAAGTTGGCTAAACATAGTTTTCGGCCTGCAGCGGATGGAAAATGTGTATAGGTGATGATTTCATGCGTAAATATGCGTCCCCAATCGTTGATCAACGTGTCAGTGAGTTTCAAGAATTGGGTATACGACAGGGGCAAATGTCTCAGCGATATCGATGAATCCCTCGATACGTTTGTAACGTTATAATTTCGATAATGGGACAAATGATATGGTTTGATATTTTTGCGGAAATGGTAACGCGGCTGATACCGCATATAGATATACATGTGTATGCTACTGTGTAACTGTACAATGTACATCATGACAAGATATATAGCTTCGGCCTATAGCCCAAAAAGCTAAAATATGTACCCTTCATTCGACCGCAAACAAGACATTATGAGTTCAACTACATCAAGAATCATTTCGTATGTGATGAGGAAGAATTATGAAAACAATAATAATTATCATCATCGAAAAATATTTGGTGGTCGCAAGAGCGGTATAGATTCAGTACTAGAGGAATGTAACTGGCTCGGGTAACGGGTACTCGTATCATTGAGCCCAACCCTAGTCAAGAGCCCACTGCAAACAAAGAAAAGGTATGGAACGGTGATAAATCGCAGATGTATGCTGCAGAAATAGTAAATAGCCATAAGGAGAGCGGCACTGTGAATCTCAGTATAACTAATGCCGATGCCAAGATGGGCCCAACACGATATTTACAAAGACGGGTAAACAATCTGTCAAGAAGCAAATGGCGTCACACCAAAACTTACTTGGCGAAAGTGCGTCGATGTGTTCGTAGATCTCCGGGCAAAAACATTTTGGCGCCGAGAAGGCGAGCGTGATGAAAAATAAAGCACCGAAAATAATCTGCAAAGAAAAAGGCCAACATCAATTCCATGTCGCTATCCAAGACGTAAGCGCACGAGAAAAATCTGTAACACAGCAGGGCGTAGAAATAGGATATTGTCGAGGAAGTGTCTACCCGCTGAACAAAAGATCCGCGTTTCCGAAATGTACAAAGATCGAGATAGCATCTTTCCGCGAGAGCGAAGCGATTCGAACAAAAATATCTGGCAAACACACCGCGATACAACCATCGAGTACGAACGGGACTTTTCGGCGAAAACTTCACAGATACACGCAACACACGGTCCAGTTTATTACGCTGACGGCACGAGTTGTCTCGAGCGGGAAAGTCTCGTGATTAATCACGTGACATGTAATAATTCCCATCACTGTTGTCCGATGGTTCGATTCGGCGAAAATGTAATCAATTCGTGCTGTCCAGACTTTGACAACACATATTGCTGTATCGAGCATTGAACCTATTCATAATAGTTGGAATTGTCAATGTTTACTATAGCCTGAGCTATTCACGAATTTTGAAAAGAATTCAGTTCTTTGTTGGAGTTTGCTGAACTATAGGGCGGAGGTCGATGGGAGTTTGGACGTAGATGTGGTCGTGTGTATATACGTAACCTCCAGACTTTTCTCAATGTGACAAAGGTTAGAACAACCTGAAAATCAATGTGCCCGGTGTGATTAAATGTTATTATTCAATTCTGCGGTTCTGCACGTCCAAGAGTCTCTTTAATTGTTCACATCTCAGTAACCCCGGTTCACGGCGCCCTATTGAACATCAAAGTCAACGTATCATTAGTTAGCAGATGGCGGCGTAGATTGGGGTCCAACAAAATCCATCTCGTAGATTTCTATCGATGTTAATATGGCGATATTATCCGATACCATCTTGTGGCAGGCTACCAGAATACGAACAGTCGCGCACGGTGAAAGATTAGTTTTACACTCGCCCAACTATCTGACAAGCTTTCAAACATAAGTAGCCGTGGCGAGATGGAGGCATGGAGCAATGATGACCGTGCCTAGGGGATATATCTAATTGAAATGTGGATTGGATACCAAATTATCAGTGAAAAAGTAATCTACGCCAGAGGTACGGTATTACCGTTAGATCAGGCGATACCAAATCGAACAATTCCGATTGATTTTGAATTGTGCAACATTTCAGGTTTAAAATACGATTACAAATCACTATCGGAGTCATCGAAACGACAGTAAAGTTACCACGAGTTATTGATTCCAATATGGGTTACTGTGGTCCGTGACATATCGAATGACATGTTGATTCCCCACAGTCGTAAGCAATGGCGTGGACATCATTTGGGGTTATCTTTGCGAGTTCACAATCCAGCTATTTCGCCGCGATAGCCTTTTAGCTGTTCCAAGCGGAGTACAACAGGCCACTAACTCTTGTATACTCGCACAATGACAAAGACAAACAAGTTGATTCGGTGCCTACTGCTTCGAAAACCGGTCGGAATAACATTTATTTGACCGAGCGATGACATACTTTTCTGAACCTTATCAAAGCAAAACTATTTTGGGAAGCGGGGTGGAGTGTAAAGCTTTATTTTCAAGCAGCATAGGTTTCATATCAGCCGGTATGTGCTGACAGATTTTTACGGGGAATCATATTTAGTAACAGGATTACGAACAGCGCGTCTATTCCAATATATGTGATCAAACAAATGCAATGTTCGGTCAATGACGGTCGGACACGAATCCAACCCTTATCAAGCATAACACTTTTGAACACACACGACAAAATGCCATTAGTATGTGGTACGTTATGCATAAAAGTAATAAGTTATTAAGTGTCAAGTATAGAGAGACATTGCGATGTACTGGAAAAGATGCACAGCATCCCCTTAATTCAAATTCAAAATGTTGTGACGTCACAATGTACCAATGGCGTGCATGTGTCCATCATTGAAATTCTGCAGCCTCCACTTTACTACTGACCATAAAGTCCTACTAAAGTCTTCCTATAAAATATAAAATACTTGGTGAGCGCATGGGATGTCGTTCAGAACCGAATGTTTAAGTACAGTCTGGAATTTCTTTCCTCGGCACCGATTCTCATGCATAATTTATCGGAGCAGTGCGCATTAAGCGGGCCGCATTAGTAAGTTTATTAAAATCTAATTTTGAAAATACGACGCAAACTTGATCTGAAGATAAAAATCGAACTAGCGACAGAGAGCAAGCAACTTCGGGGCATTTATATTCTACATGTTCGCGGACTCAAATTACGATTTTATTCGATTTCAGTGCTACGTCTCGAGTACAATACCCAACTTGGGCATATATCCGCTCAATGATCAAAATTAAAGTTGCCATTTCGCCATATTTAATCATGGACGAATGGCAGCTTTGCGTGTTAGATTGCCGCAGACACGGTCAGCTCTTGACGCGTCGTATCGGATTAGGATTCACATAATCGTAAATAATATTCCTCCGCTTGAGCTAGCTCTAGGCTTCCGTTATACAGAATCATCAATGGAAACGCGCAACCAACATTGTCCACTGAAAACATCGAGTTTATTTGCGACACCAAATAGCCTAACCATCTACAAGGAAATGCAGATTGATGACCGTTAGGTTGGTGGCAGTGGCAGGTATAACTAGATGCATGACGCGGAATACGACAGTAAATGATAACGATCAGGCAACCATCGTATAAGCGAAACCTATCTTCGATTGCAATTTGCGACATTGCATACTGAGGTCAATGTACGGATTTCCTGTCCGTCGAGATGAAGAGATATTTTCACAACGTACCACCAAAGTCTGATCACGATGGCCGGAAGTAGCGTATCAGGCAGGTATCCAAGTATAGATTACATCGCTGGTTGCAAAATGCAGTCCAGGAGTTGAATCGACCTGCCGCCACCTTTGCGACTAATGAACCGAACCTTACGAAATGGAACTTCGGCGAGGATTAAATATGCTCGAACTCGAATCCGAATCCCGATTGATACTTTGAAATATTATATCCACATCATAGCCAAATCTGGTGAATATGCAATATGCATTATGGTCAGATCAAAATTGTAATTCGGTTTCGCGGAATACCGAATCCGAATGATATAACCGTTAAATTCAGTGCCCATGCTGAAATATGTAATATATCGAGATTTATAGTCTTGCCTAAGAAATAAAGCCCAAAATAGCAATTTGATGTACATTGGGGATCGGTCGATATTCATATTTCGGTCCCAAACAAATATTTCGTCGATGTTATCCCTTTGGTTTGTTACAAAGTGAGTGATGTTAAATGGAGGGCCGCGTTTTTACGAAAACTCGTTTCCTTTGTACTCAATTTGTTTTCAAAACACTCGATCGAAATGTGGCGAAAATGAATGCATTTGTGTGATATTAACAGTTATTATTTCTGAAAACCTCGATGTCTGGGAGTATATCTATCTCTATAAACTTTCGTAGCATCAATAAATTTGGTCGTTTGATATATCTCGAATGTACTATTTACATCAGCAAAGTGTATTAACATCTCATGTCTGATATACACGGCAGTCAAGATTGTCAAGTGTTTACCCGGATACATTCTCACAAACATTGCATGATAGCAGTCTGTACGACATTAGTGTTAAGTGTTATAGCAAGTTATGATGAACGATTGTAACCAGCAATTGGGAGACGGCTGTCAAAGATTATTGACATAAGTAGGTTTTTCGAGCGACCGTGAACGCCCTAATACACACACGGGCAGGGTTTGATATCAATCCGTTAAGCGAAGCGTTGAAAGTAATATAAGGTTGCCAAGTGACGAATAACGCTTAGCCCACGTCGTAAATGAATATGGATCGCGTAAATATGTAACATATTATCTCGAGATGTATTCGAATGTGGATAGCATATTTGAACATTTTGACTAACGCCATAAAACAAATGCTGCGAATTCCAAGGTACGATGCATACATAGACAATGGTAACAAGACCAGTACCACTCGCAAAATCAATGATGTTCAAAAATATTCTACGTACGATATCGGCACAGTACAGTACAGTGGAAATCATTTCCACGCCGCCCATATAATTAAAATGTATCATTTTGATTGTAGCTGTTCTGGACCGTCTTTACGACCTTGACTTTTTACACCAAGTATTAATTAGGATGCGAACAGGAAATTTCTGTACGTTATTAATAGGCTGGTAAGTCACGAAATCTTAGCAGGGCCATGTTGACTGCTAATTTCACGGATCAATTGTCCTCGGGCCATTCTACATCGAGCGATTGTACACTGTACAGCTCATTCAGCATGATAACATAAACAGCTTCATTCACAGGATGTACTATATTAGCGGCAGCAGATGACTTTCATTTACCAGTATATCCAGCGGAGCGTATGTATTGCGTTTAATGTTTCGTCATAATTGATTGCGCAAGTGTAGAACTAAACGTCGTAAACAAGTACAAAAATTTGCATCCATTGGCGGCGCAAAGGGTATTGATTCCGTACACGATTGATAGTCCAAATATACGAGTTTGCGACCCCAATCGAATGAACTGTTCATATGTTAAACATATCTTGTGGAATTTCACAAATCTTACTGGAATTCGTGACAAAATAACTTCACTGAACACGCTCAAGTCGTCGGAATTTGAGAAATACATCTTGATTTAGAATCACAAAAATTAGTCCGCTGGGCATTGATTGCTGGATGGCCTAAATCCGACTCGGACTCACCGTGTATCAACGCGGCGAGGCGAATAGAGCTGAGCTAAGTCGCGTAGTCAAGGCGACATGACTCGCCCTCCGTGATTTAATTTCCCACGCGATGTTAATGTTTACAAACATTTCTCAAATCCGTATCGCTTAATGACCTTCGGTCTCTGCGTTTTACATGATACGGTCGTGATATCGATAATCAGGTAATCACCGAGTAGACCTTGAAGGCAATTTCTTGCGATAGCTGCCAGCTGGTGTACTTTGCGCAGTGAAACGGATTATGTGAAAGCATAACCAAGAACAAACTTGATTGAATGAGTATTTCAAGCACTAGCTCCCATTCAGATAATTTGGAATTACTATTCCTATTTATAACAAGTCCACTGAAAACTAAACGGGCCAGCTCCAATCCCAAGCACATCAATAATGTTACGTTCACATACAACGAATTTCGTTAGTAATATGATGTTGATGAACCGAACGCCGCGACAAATCAAGCGATTAACATAGCCAGATAGGATTACAGAAACGCACACGAAAACCGATACGTATTGCAAACGCAGAATATAAGTTATTGAAGGTGTACTATACAGTTATAAACGCGCGTCGCTTGGCTGCTTTTCGAAGTGTTCTGCAGGTATGCTTGCTATGCTACACACCGGGTCATGGGAACCAAAAATACACCTTCGTAATGAAATAAGACCCATATTATGCGCTCGTGATACGTATTTTCCGTTCAGAAATTACAACGTTTAATTATTCCATGAAAGTTAACTACGGTCTATTGAATTACAACACACTTCAGCTTAATATAATCTCCCGTGATATAAATGTAACGAATATCAATATTCACAAAGTCATGTGGCCGAATGGAGCAACATTTTACTCGAGTGCTAATTGCACGGACGGGTAGAGGTACGTCATCATGCGCCTGAGTATTGAATAATCACAATGTAGGCCGGGAATAACCAAATGCATTGCTGTTCCGTTGTATTCATTGTAATAGAAGGCACAAATCGCGTCAATCCACAGGTACAGACAAAACGCCGACATACATAACTACTCTTCAGTAATGGTAACATAATATAGTTGCGCAAAACTTGTGATCGTTACCGCGTTACCGAGAAATGTCGGATATTTCATGACATAACGGCATCGCTGTGTTACCATACACCAAAACAATTGCCCAAGATGCTGTTCATTGTAATCCAAGACAATAGCGCTCGGCTGCGCTAGTGATAGGACACCATGGGCAACACATGGTTTAGATGAGTTGATATCATGATGGTACAAAGGGTTTCTTGAAAATACGAACATGATGTGCGCGTTGCATGAAACTATTCCACTGAACTGATGACCTAAATCTCCATTGGTATTGAGCTGTGACTACATGTATATCGCTATCAACCGTGGGCAAAGTAAACTTCTTGGGGTGTGTCATAATTTACGAAAGTAAGGAGACAGGTCGAATGAGAAATTACTAAAACCAACATTACTTTACCCGCAGGTGATGATTACTCATACGGCCCGTCATAAATCCTTGAGACGGAGTACGGCTGCTGCGTCATAATTCATAAAATCGACAGCCACGTCTCGATAAATCGAAATTACATTTCACTATACGCATCTTATTGTCGGAATTGAAGTTATAGCTAGCGAAATTAGAAATCCAATCTTGTCATGCAACGAATACATTTGGTACGAACTCTATATTTCATATCAATGACTCTTTTTATCGTTGCTGTTGTTATTATTATTTTGTGCCTAAGATTAGACTGGTAAATAAAATACATTCATACGTATGACAGTTATGACTCTGACAACACTGAAGCGATACACATTCACGGTCAATAGCGTGAAGTATTACAAGTGAACACGGTGTCACAGGCATTCATACCCAAAGCATGTCAAAGGGCGGAAAGCAATTATAGCAACACTGTTGAAAACACCAACTCACCACTGTGGAAAAAGCAGCTGTTATAGTCCACGTCCCCGTGTCGAACTTGGGATGACAGCAGAATATGGCGTATTTCCAACAAGGCTCCTTCATTACAATATTTGCGCTGTAAGCCAAGTTTCTGTGAAATATGTTAAAAATATTACGAACAGTATCGCCAAAAAACACTAATTTAGACAAGGTTTCGGTCTAGTAACTATGCGAGTCTGGACTACGATTCCTACGCTCTTATCGACAAAACAGCATCACACACGGGCTGTAATCACAGTTACGAATCGAGTGCGTATAACCACTACCGCAAATGCCCTCTGGCCACGATGATGTTACGTTTCCTGTCGCCGAATTGGAGGCGTTACAAATTACTTCACAAATTATATTAGACTCGGTGCGATTACGTTTCCCAAAAAGCACAGAATATTCCCTAATGATTTGAACATAGGTTGCGGTATCAGATCCACAAGATCGATTAGATGGGAGAGCGTACTCGCTGTGATCTACTGTAGTAGTAACACTGAACTGCTACTCGTGAGCTCATGATGAACCAGAGTCAGCTAATGACCACGAACCGACGTCACGATTTAAATCGCTCTGCTATACGTAGATACATCAAGCTTCAACTGTACTCGCACTCGACACATTGCACTACACGCTATCTGATATCTGCAGCGCAGCTAACATATTACCGCCCTACTTTTGCCAACTGTTATCACTTTGTGTTACAGACAGTTTCCGCTTGAACGGCTATACCCCAAAGGTTAGTCTTGACAATTCTGATTATACAAATCAGATTACCTCTCGCAGCGAGTGGTCACTTCACTACGATTCACACTCAGCATTTTATCGAAGATTCAACATGATGCCGTTGGACTGAATCTGTCTAAAACGTAATTCGAACGTGAACCATAATCTCGTAGTATTTCGCGAAATGAATTAAACAGCCATTCTCGCGAAGAAACAGTATACAGTTGAATTGAATACAAAAAGGTATTCGTACCCACGGCAGCTTCAATCGTTTATTGGGTCAGCGTCAACATTTAACATGTTATAAAGATAAGAGACACAATAGTATCACGACAGAGACACGGGTATTGCACGGAGTAATGGTAAAGGATTTTGAGCTTATGCAAGGGCTAAGCAGCTTGCCGATTTCAAAATCTGTGGGCATATGATCATTAATCAACGATTATGTTCGCCACATTGATTAGAACTAGTTTCCTATAATAAATATATATAAATATGCTCATTGCTCATCGCTTGCACTGCAATCACCGATCCAATGTACAACGAATTACATTAATATTCCTTTCTTCATCAACCCTTACTCCATACTACGAGATACTCGAGATAGTATAAAAGCGTGTTCTGATGCGATGGAGCATTCCGTATGAAATCTCATTAATTTGGCCGTTGGAATGTCCAAACGGGCCGGCCTGCCAGAGCGCTATAAATCACGCTATCTTCGCGCAACTTGTGAGATCATCGTTATGTAGGTCAGTCGGCCACAGGACCATTAATAAGACACGATAGCGCTATCACGCGGTGAACGTTGCTATCGCATTCGCTACGTAGGTTACTTATGTACTTATGCACTGTATCGAAAATAATGCACTTGTGTACTGTGTAGATGTGTACTGCGGTGTTATCAAAAACAAAATCCCCCCAAAATCAGTCGCTCTCTCTTATATGCAGTCGCCACAACATTATTGTCACACTTGATTTTAGATCACACTCTCATTGGTTCAAGCTGTGGCACTCTCGCTCCCACCGATGCGATTTTCATCAAGTATATTTGATATAGCGAAATTCACTAGCAAGCACTTTTCTGCATCTTATCCGTCACACTGTGGCAACACTGAACATGATTTGAATGATTTGACTGAACATGATTTGAATGAACTAATAAAAGCGTAGTCAGTGAGATTGAATGTAATTCGCCATACCTTTGATGTGCTATTTATTGTAGCCACCATTTCGATGATCTTTTCAGAGTAGCCGGTTTTCAGCAGCTGATTCTTATCGTAGCGCAGCGTGCCGCAGTTATAATTAACCTTCGACCTTAACATGACTGCTATCTACCAATGATGCCTGAAAACTGAAGGGTATAATATCTGATTCGCATCACCACCATGTCTCGGCTAATTGCGATATCGAGTCTGGAAAGCAAACATAGGCATGTCGTAAATATGCCGATCTAGATAACTCTAATTTACTGCGTTTTCTGCACTGCATGTATCCGACTTGGACAAATAATGATTAACAGGGCAGCAAGGAACGACATCGGGATCGGCCAGATGGTGATTTATCTATTGTAGTGTCGCAGTCAGTCACTTTATGGTGTAGTACTAGTAATCCTAGACTCCTAGTCCCTCGATCCTGGGACAAAAGTTTCAACGTGCTACCTCAACTATTGTAGCAGTGGGGGTAGTGGATATCGTGGGCCTTAACTAGTCCAATGTATTCGCAACTGTATATATTATAATTTCGTCTGCCGGTGTCGGCATGCCGATATGTTCTTGTGTCTCCAATTTCGACGCTACGGAAAATATTCTTTAGTTTTCTTTAGCCTCCATAAAATTCATTTTGTTTTCGCAACAGTGGAAACAATTGAAAATACACCCTCACAAAACAGACAAAATGAAGATGAAGGAACGTGTGCGAACCACTGTAAACCACTGAGCTATAACCCAACCACTGCGCGCCCGAAATGCGTGCATTTCTATCTTAGTGAAAGTCTTGGAGCATTTGTTTAACTAACTTGTCATTCTATATAGATCTTATTCACCCGGCCCCGGCTAGTTTTAGTAAGTTTGATGCGTTAGGTTGCGCAGTAAACATATCGAATTAGATACAAAACCCTGAAATGTATCCGTTTCCATTTATAATCTTGCTATGAATGCTGTCACTAGAGGACGTTTTCGCTCACTTTTAGTTATGCATCATTTACCATCGTTTTGCAAGGTTTTGCTGCAATTCATCGCATTGTTTTGCTGCGTCCTCAGATGAAATATGATTTTATCAAGCTAGAATGCTTATATCTAGGTACTTTGGTTGTAGTAAAACCTAACATTGTGGCAATTTCTTCTGTCAGAACTTTTATTGCGCTGTCCGTCAAACGAGTTACGATACAGTACGATTAGCTGTGGTTTTCGACTTTATGGAAACCAGAAACAATCTCGAATGGGATCGGTATTGTGATGTCTGTCTCTGAAATGGGAACCTATCCAATGTTTTAAAACACAGCGTGAATGAATATGCGCGTTAAAGAATTGATTTTTCTTGCCATCTTTGCATGTATCTTGACATTACCACAAATAGCAGCCGACTTACGGACATTGGACGTCATTGTGGTTGGTGCCACGGGTGACTTGGCGAAAAGGTATTTATGGAATGCCCTGTATATTTTGGCTCAAAAAGAAAGAAATATCACAGATATCTCGCTATATGGAGGGGCTAAATCCAAAGTTTCTAATCAAGCATTCCAGGAAATTGTCACCGAATCCATACGTTGTGATAAAAGTGACAGCCAATGCCGAAAGTATCGAAGTGCCTTTGTGTCACGATGTCAATATGAAGTCTTGAAAGATGACGCTGATTATAAAAGACTATGTACTTGGATCAACTTGAATTCATCAAACATCATATTCTATCTATCTGTCCCGCCTGTGGCATATCGAGGGATACTTCAATCAGTTGCGAGCCACTGCAACATCACAGACTCGTCAAAAAACTTCAAGTTTGCTTTTGAAAAGCCGTTTGGAACAGATTTTCAATCTTCATTGTCGCTGTCGAATTTACTGGCAAAATATCTGTCTGAAAAGCAAATTTATAGGTAAGTAGCCCGCAGCTATTGGATTCTTGATTCTTGGCTTGTTCAATGTGAAGAAGAGTTTGAATTCCGCTACGCTTAGGAAGAAGTAGCTTTGTAAATGCTAAATATCCTTTGCAGCATTGAGGTTGCTGCATGTATCACCAAACCTTTGTGCATGTTACGTAACAACGTCAGGTCAATTTCAAAAACTGTTCACTGTTGAGTGAAATATACATTGCCAGATTCACATTACTAGATTAACAATCAATTCATTGCTCAACGTTGTGAAAGTAGCCTGCATATAATATGCCTATGTAATGAATTTACCATTTGTGATATCATGTATAGAAGTATCACAGCACCACCGGTGGTCAAAGTAGTCAGCGTTGCTACTTAAGTAGATGTATGTAACGCGGTAAATTATACTCAAATTACAATTTCAAAGACATGTCAAAACTACTTGAAATGACAGTAGTAACTATGGAAGGCCTAAGAGCTGCTCAAATTATTTAAAAAAATAGTAGGGTAGGCCTACCTGATCGGAAGTGGATATTTTTGGAATTGCAGGATGCGTCTTCATGGTTGCCAAAAATGACGCCCCAAATGGGCACCAGATACTAGGGTTATCATACGTCCTTCTTCAGGATGATTTGTCCTCCTTTTCAGGAAATTGGAAATGTCGTCCGGGGACGTCAAAACGTCCTCCATTTTGGCAATTCGTCCTCCTTTACAGCATTTACAGCTAGGCTAATGGACATGGTCCGCTGAAAATCGGCATAAATGACGTGAAATAGGTAATGCGGACGTTCCAGCCGGTCATTCAGGAGCCGAATCATAATGATAGCCTTTTTTTAGTCAACACAACAAAAGTAACGTAAAATACGGGTAATCCGGGAGCTGAGTCGGAATGTTGACCTATTTTTGTTGTCAACACTCAACACAAACATGATAAGAGAGTGGGTAATGCGGGAGTCAAGTCAAAGTTATGACCCTTTTTAGTCAACACAAGATTTCCAGGAAATATTTCAAAATCAGCTGTTTTAAATTTCGGTAAACTAACTGTTATCATTTTCAAAAATTGTCCCCATATCCGGCTTCCAAAATGTGGTAACCCTACCAGATACCATTTTCGAAAATATATTCAGCTACCGTGACAGTCATCACAGAACTACTGTCTAATTTTCAAAATCGAAAGTGTTAAAAGTAAGTCGTTTTGCCCAAATAAACTGTTGAAGTAATAGTGGAAGTTGTCTAAATGTAAGTAGTGAAAGTAGCCAATTTCGGTGCTCCATAAAAGTGTTTCATTACTGACCATCTCTGCACAGTACCGCTTCCATTGCCATTGAAAGCTGGTGCAATCTACCTATACAGGGTTGACCACTTCCTTTCGGATGCTACCATCGGTCAGATTTCGGACTTCCGAGCTAGGAACCCGGATTTGGAACGTCTTTTGAACAAGCGTTATGTGAAGCGTATAGAAGTGACTGCCGTTGAAACAGTCGGATGTCAAGGCGAGTATTTTTATTCAATTCTACACGTATGGTCAGGGGGCGGCTCAGGGCTTTGGAGAAGGTGCAAATGTTAAATGACTTGGCTCTGAAGCTCATTGATACCACTGCTCCGGCTCCATTAAATGCCTGAGGGAATACTATCAAATGGGTGATTCAATAGTCAGTAACATCAGTTACAGCTATGGAAATGTGACTGCTCCGCTGTCAAATCCACAGCACTGTGGTAACGTAGATAAAGTGACCCAAAAAGGGCAATATAGTAATATTATCGCATCTTATGAAATACATCAGAGCCGGAGATATTTACAAACATCTTGCTCCTTGCTCCCACTCCAAAGCCCTGCTTATCGTCACCTGTTGGTTATGGATGATCACTTGATCAGTAATGAATTGATGTTGTTGAACCGCGTAAAAAGATAGCATGTACTGAATAATTTGCCTCTCAACACTTCTTATGTCAAGCGGTTCATATTTTGAATTTTTGTAAGCAAAATACTTCTTCTATTTAAATTTTGTCTAGTAGGAAGTAGAAAACCCAAATGTCCTCCTTTTTGAGATTTTGTCCTCTTTTTAAGAATTTTGGTTGCATATACGGTAAAATTCGACTGAGGTACATTAAATAAGCACTATAGTAATGCTCTGGCAGCTATATTGGGTGCTGAAAGTTTACCTTTTTTTTTAGTCAACCGACCACTTTTTTCGGATTTTGCTCCAGAATTGTAAGTCTGAAAATTTTGAAAAAGTGTCCTCTTTTTCAGAATTCCAGAATATAGTAACCCTATGTTAGTGTTTCTTCCTAAGTAGAACTGCTCAAAATAAGGGTACCCAAGGGGTTAGATTGTGAGTCGAGTATTGAAGCATTACTCAACGTTGCCTTATGCAATAAAACAAAAAAACATTTGAGAGTTCAAGTATACATGTATCTTTTACGGGACTGCCATAAAATACTGCCTTGTTACTCTTGATCAGAAATAATTTCACACATTACAACTGCAGGTGGCAATGCTCAGGGTCGTTCACTACTTCGCAGTCCACTGATAGATGTTATTTCTGTGAAAATGCACAGCGTGTAATTTCGGCACGTGTTTTGGATGCTTTGATACGGTCGCCCAACGTTTTCAAACAAAGTGGCAGAAAAGTATCAAAACAGTAACGATCATTGACAAAGTATATCTGCATCTTTCTTGTCCATCGGCATATGCACATCATGCACTCGTGGTATGCATATGCACAGATCGTGTGTATGAATATCATGAGTCAGTGTATATGCCGCAAAAATATCAAGGACAGAAATAAGTCATCACAAAAATGGGTTACAACTTACAACAAAATTAGTCGCAAGAGGTCAAAAATTCTCCCTCTACCGGAATCGGAATACGAGCTGGACTATTATTGTGCCCGAGTCAAAATATTTCCTGAGTCTAAATACCTGAATACTTTGCAGGAAGGACATCGTATTATGACAGATCGGGAGTTGTGCGGGACATGTTACAGAACCATCTTACGGAAGTCCTTTGTCTCGTGACGAGAGATATGACAAGCGAAGAATCTCGATTGCAACTGATGAAAAACATTTCAACGGTGACTCTGGAAGATCTGCAACTAGCTCAGTACCAAGGTAGGTCTTGGTGCTCTAGTGTCATTAATTTTTCTTTTTTTTAGCGATAAACCGAGTTGATATAAAGTGGTTTGTAATTTCTTTCAAATTGAGTACCTGATTGTTATTATTCGAAATTGTATTCAAGTGTGTGATGGTTAGGCCTACTCGTTGCTGATCTCAAACATGGTCCAAATTTGCACTTATCCTGCATCGATGCTCATGTCATATCTGAGTCAGGTAGGACTTAGTTCAGCCCAATTCGAAGCCTAATGGATATTAACAACTTTTCTTACAAATCAGATTTGATATGCCAGAATTATCAATATACAATTTTCTGTGATAACAATGATATCATGGCGTTGCCAAAATAGAATATCTGTTGTAACGGGTTTGCCTGTAAAATGGCTTCTGGGAATTTCCATTGCTTTCGCAGGATACTCCGAGGAAGTATCGATGGAAACTAGAAAGAAGGGTACATCTCTCGCTACTTTTGCAAGTAAGCTAAAAGGCATCGACATCCAATTTTCTGGTTATGCAGTGCAATCAATGGACAGATTATATTTTCACTTACCCAAGACACACAAAATCTACAATGCGATATACAAGACACGCAATGCGATTTAATGAACAGATAGGGGCATAAGCGCCGAACCTGGGTGTGCAAGGTATGCCAGGCATACCTAGACATTTTTTTTAGGTATGCGGCATACCTAGAATTCGGTTTGGCATGTATCGGCATAAACCTCGATTATGTTATTTAGAACAAATCGCAATGTATTTCCTTTTACGACATTACCTGCTGCCGCTTATGTCAGCGAGGTAACCTGTTGCGCGCGGCCAATTATCGAGAAGCATGTTGCCAATTAGCGGAATTCGTCTGTGCAAAATGTAACGTGTCGCAATTTCCCGCTGAGATGATCGCGAAATTATGTCATTGATTGCCGTGCGCTCGGCAAACGTCGCTTGCCTGATTTATCGCGTCTCCAACAAGCCTAGTTTCACTGGCTTGAAGAATCATATCTGCAGTAGGCCAAGTGCGCTCTATAAATCGCTAGCCTGCACTATCGCATCTGCATAGGCGCCCACAATATAATCGCTTGCCTTCACAATCGCATCTGCAACAGGCCTGGTACGAAAGATATCATCGCTGGCCAATTATCGCGTTTCGGGCCTAGCATGCGTTGTCTCCTCTCTCTCGATGGTTTGGAGACGATGCCGTTAGGTGAATAGGTGTACGCTGATTAGCGATTGTGATCAAAGTTAGCGATTGTGAATGTGATGAAAGAGTGACATCGCCAAACTGAATGACATCGAATGTCAGCAGACATGTGCGATTATGCGTGCGCCGTTCATCGGTGCATGAGTGATTGGATTCGGCTAGTACTTGAACATAACCATCAGAAAAAGTGTGTCAAGGCTTGAGTTCTAAAAGACGAGAAAGGTTTGAACAACCTGACATCGGTGCCAATATAGAACAGATTCCATAACAACTCGGACATTTTGCCTTTCGCAAATCATCGCCGAGGTTACGTAATACGCGTTGATAAGCGGCGTATTTAATTGTTCGCGAGCGATCAGGGACTCGCCAATTGACAGGACTTCCGGACTCGTTGACAAACTTATCATACGCGCAAATTCGTTAACACGAGGAGATTGTGTAATCGGCATTTACGCATGCACTTTACCCTAATGATTCGCTATATTAACGCGAATTATCAATTCCGTCTGATTATGACGTCATTCCTTTGTGACGTCATCGAACCCGCATACCTAAGGAAAATTAGCGTTCGGCGCCTATGGATAGGGGGATGCCGAACGACCATCCAGTTGGGGTCTTTTGAACTGGCGTCCACCTCGACCTAGTGCCCAATATCACAGTCTTCTTCGATGTTATTCTTTCTTCGTCGGTCTTATAATTAGAAGCTATTTCTTGCTCCTTTTCTTTCTTTATCTCATGCTTGGATGGCGCTGACGCTCACCACTCCGCTATCTCCCCTGATGAAGACCCAGATTAGTTCCGCTGGAAAAGAATTCCAGTATCTGTTTCAATCTGGTCACTTTCATCGATGCAATATCGCCGGGGGTGGGGTCTATCACTATCATCTTCATCCTCTCAAGGCACAGAATGTAGAAAGCGATCGGAGGTGTTCAACGTAGATCGCGTTGGCACTTCAGTAGAATTATCGTAGAAAATTTCTCAAGTAAGGAGCCTGCTACTAAGAAAAGTACTCTATTAGTTCCAAAAATCAGATTTAGTCAAGGATTGCGTGCTTTTAGCAGTTGATCGGAGGTGGATATTTAGAATTGCAGAGTGCATCTTTGCGACTGATGCAGACCGAGTAATGACACTACAAGCAGGCACAAGTTCTGAAAATATATTCAGATATAATGACACGGGGGCTGTTTCACACAATTGTCATGACAATTTCACAGGCAAAACTAATGCAAGCACATCCTAAAACTACTTTCTACTTTGATAAAAGTGTAAGTAAGCCAGTAGTAGCCTAAAAGCAAAACCACTCGAGTAAGTAGTACAAGAAGGCAAAAGCCTACTCGAGTGCTCTGAAAAAGTAGAAGTACTTCATTAGTGACCGCCTCTGATATTCCCGCATGTATTTCAGGAGCACGCATACGCATAACGGGTCCTAAATGGGAAAACGTGCCAGTCTGGTTAACATCAGGAAAGCGAATGAGGCAAAAGAACGTCTACGTCCGTATTGTGTTCAGAAGAAATGCGTCACATAGCAGGAAAATCGATGGTATGTGCTAGTGAATAATCTTAGCAGTACAGGTGATGACAAAGTCTCAATTCCACGTTCAGCTTGTGGGTCGACGCCACAGATCGTGTTTGTAAGATGTCACGGCGATATGACTTCTCCTGCCTTGCTGATAAGCCGTGGACTGCCCGTTTCTAAGAGTTATTCGCCGCCTGGATGGATTGAAACGGAAAAATTTGAAAACGTATCAATATTCGGGCAGAAAGGACGGTGTTACGTGTAAGTAATTTCTAGTGGATAGACTAACTGACCTTCCTTTTCACTCCGAATGGGATTAAAATCATATCTAGATACAATTTCAATTCCAAGCTTCTGTAATCCATGATTGTTCATTTTTCATGTTCAGTAACGAAGTACATCAGCTTAAATTTGCCCATTGACACCTAGTATGTAGATAAACTCGCATGATGTATGTGAGCGAAATTGTTGGACAACTCCATTACATAGGCCAGTGGTAATTATACTTTTTATACCGCTACCCAAATCTGACTTTTAGTGGTATCTCGCGACCCAAGCAGCACACACCAAAATGAATGCATTTTGGTGCCGACCAATTATATCAATAACGAACGGTTTGGCCACCCAGCGACGGTCAATTACCGCCACCGAACTTTTTGGTACCGCACTTTGCCCAGCCGTATGTTGGCCCAACGTCATATATTCATGTATCCAAGCGTGGGCGGGTTTTGGCCTCATAAACCGGCAACCGCTCGTTGTACAACTCTACACTAGAGCGTCCCAGGTCTCCGATGGTGTTTTCCAGAGAAACAAATGTTGAAAAAATCTTATCATCATCATCATCATCATTGGTTTATTAGCAATTTTATCAGTTCAATACACCACAAAAAATGCGATACAATGAAAAGACAGGAAGATGTCGAAGCGACAAGGAGTAGTCTATGGAATCTGACACCCACCTTGGCCTAGGCGATGTAAAGAGGAGGCATGCACACTGAATGAAAGTATAGAAATAGTATAGAAAAAGAATGCGACAAGAAATAGGGCGGCATGTCATGGGAAGCGAGATCGATAGGTCAGTCGTGGTCCGGTAATCTTGAGGATGGACTGTATTGTATTCATGAATTCAAACCAATTTGTTTAATACAAAGGTCGGCACATATTCATGATCAAGTCATGTTGTGGTGGCGACTTCTCCGCGTGTCTCGCTTATTGGCCGCGGTACCAAACTCAGTGACCTCTGATATGCTCAAACCAACTACCGGTACAGTAAATCGCGCGAAAAGCGAAGATATTTTTGTTGTTGCAATGACCTCAAATAATATTACATACATATTAAAAGACCGCTCTGGCACCTTCGCGACCCAAAATTATACCCTCCACGACCTATGTTTGGGTCGCGACCCATACTTTAAGAACCACTGACATAGACCTTGCATGAAGGTGACAGGTCACAATTACGAGGTCTCGCCTGTTTTCATCCCGGAATCACATTTTGTGTGTAGTCTCTAAGATTTATCCGGCAATTTTGAAAACTGGTACTACCCGTTAACCTACAAATGTCTGGTCATGTAACTTAGTATTTCTCAGACATTTAAATTTCTACTTCTACTTGAAGTGGTTGGTCAGTAACAAAGTACTTTTTCTGTTTTGAAGTACTCAAGTAGTTTTTCTCTACTTTTGTTACTTACTCGAATAGATCTTTTTTTCACTACTACTTCGTAATATTTTTTGAACTTCTTACTTACTTTTTGCTATTTTCAGTTTGTAGAAGTAGTTAAATCCCCCTATAAGAGAGATATCCTTAGGAATTTCGGGAATGTTTTCACGTAGCACCAACATTTAATTTTCATAAAACTTATGACATACCCAGAATTTTCGTTGCGCTTCGAGCACAGTAGATTTAGAGTGACATATATGTTTTAACGAAAGAATCGCTGAGTATAATTTAGATACCGGGTTGCATGGTTCCGTTCACACCGCATTGTCGCCTTATCAAATATTTCTTCATAGTAAGTATGGCCCCCCATAATGTTTGAAACTACCGTTTCGTGATCTAGCAATTTCCTATTATGCCTAGCAGCCCATGACGTGTCCTAATCTGGAAAAGTGGGCTTTGACTTTTTTTTATAGTCATACCTGTTTTAGCAGTTGAAACTTTCTGGACAAAAGACATGAAATATTTTTATTTTTCTTTCAATTACGAGTATTATGCGTTGAGTTCTAATTATAGTTTCAGTTCTTATGTCCAGAGAACATACATGTTGAAGTATAAAAGCAAATGTACCCTATATGGCATTTTTACGATCGTCCATATTTTTAATTAACGTATACTAATCGCGGAGAGTGTTAAAGCTGTATCCAACACAACTTCTCCGTATTGCCCTTCGACTGAACTAGGGGCCTTATAATATGGGAGAGGGCGCCATGCCATGATATTCCATAAAACCGGGTGTTCGAGTCAACAAAGGATTAGTATCGCATTTTCATATCAATACTATGATTTACATCCCATGATGTGGACGACTGCTTATTCTGTCAAAAATTAACACCTGGGATGCGTCAATATGAATCAAGCTCTCTACACCTTCCGCATAGCGCCATTTGCAGCTTTTGACAGTCCATGCGAACGAATTACGATCGCTTTCACAGCTACTTACTTGAGTAGATTTAAATTCAGTCAATTCGACTTCTACTTCAAGTAGTTTTAGGCTGCTTATGAAAGAAGTACTTCTACTAATTGAGTAGATTTTTTTCGCTCCTACTTGAGTAGCTTTCTTGACTACTTTGACCACCTCTCTAGGAGGCCCGTAACTTGTACTTGTGATTGAGTTGCATCCATAGGCGAAGCAGACATCAATCGTACTCGGCTAGTAGTAGGCGCGAATTTCAAGGCATATAAAAACTACTGAATGAGAAGTAGAGAATCGGGGCTTTGAAAGGTACTGTATGGTGAAATTTCGGTCAATAAATATGTGACAATTCGATCTCTGATTCGAATCTGCTGTGGTTCAAATTTTCAATCCCTATTCACGACATCTATTTGGATAAGGTACCAGCAATAACTGCTTTTGACTAACCCTATTTCATTGCAGCGCGTTTGTTCCTAATACAACTGTCGAACACGCTTACACCCATGTGATTGCAAACCTCTTCTACGGTAACAGAGAGGATTTTGTGCCGACCGACGCTTTGCTGGAGTCCTGGAGAGTTTGGACTGAAGCCGCTGTATCCGTAGATCGAGCACAGCGCGTAACTACCTACCCAAAAGGTTCTTCGATGAAGAACGTAGTGAAATTGATTTCTCTGCCACTCCAAGCGCAGTGTCTAATTTCTAATCTTTTTGTGGGAAGGTGTGATGTTAGATAGTATGAAGGATCTCTTTTATGGAATGTCATGTGCTAACTGATTAGGTATTTTATGGTATGTTGCGGCAAGTGACATAGCGCCGAATTACTTCAGTTTTTTTTCTGTCTATGCAATGAAATAAAATCGATGAGTGCTTTACAGTAATTTATGCATTATTTTACTATACCGTGTTTGAGTGTACTGTACAAGTGTGTCACATACAATCACAATCCCTCCTAATGTAGTGTTGGTGCTGAATAACAGTGATGCTGAGTAATCATCGAGATGTCAAGACATTACGCCGTAAGCTGTTGATAGTTTTAGGTCGATATACAAGCTGTTGAATATATTCGGCTGTAACCACGCATATAGCCTTGTGATTTCAGTTGTGTTCGTCTGATCCTCCAGTCTCTCTGTTGTGACTTGAAATTGCAATACAAGATGCCTTTGTGTTTGGGACTCATGAATTTCTAGTACTTATGGTTGGATACACTTGCGGTTCTGTTGACAACTCGTTGCTATGGTAACGCTGAGTGGGCAACAGGTGTGTTGATGCCAGACAAGAATGTGAATTCGCAGATATCGAATCTGTTCGCTTATTAGGCAATACACACATGAAGTTAAGATGCGGTTACGAATGCTCCCTCACTGAATAGTAATATTAAATCTGTATCAGCTGTATGGATTAGGCTTAGTTTTGTGGTTATGATCTGCTGATCTCTATAATATGTATTAACGAAAATGCCAACAACAGTCATGTCTAATAGGTTCAACTTTGCCGCTTCATGTCCTGTCACAGGCGTAACATCATTGTCAGAAATGAATCATATCAATTAAATACCGCATCAGAGCATTCCTATTGTTACAACCATCCTAAACGACTGTGTCATGAATACTAATATCCTGCCTGTTTCCCAAACAGAAACGCAAGACCATGAATTTTCGCAATGATGTCACGTTTTGGATAACAATGAAACATTTAAAACGAATCACAGAAGGTAGCTCAGGCATAATTATTGTTATATATTACTAGAAACGGTGACTACGACATAATAACGTTACTGTTCAAAGTCCACGGATCAATATTGCAACGTCCATCGATACTGAACAGGACTTTGACTACGCTGGTACCATTACAAATTCGTTATATTGGGTTTCTTTGTCGTTGCTAATCAACTGATAAATTATAAGTACTAGAATTAAGCCTTTAAATTTTACTAAAATTTGAAGAAAAATAACGATCTGCGTAATTTTATTTCAACCACAGCTGATTTAGTGTCCGTTTTGCTTCGCTTGACCACTTCCAGACGTGTCATAGATCGCATCCAAGTATGCCGTAGTTAATTCTGAAACCAATGACCTGTCCGGTATCGTTTGCGCCATGCCATACATAGCAGCAGAGCCAGTATTCTTCTTTTTCGGCTGCATCATAATCTCTTCCACACATTTTCTAGTGTCGGAAACAAACCGGTCAGCAACACCCGGCTCAGTATGCAGCATCGTACAACACAGATGTATAGCAGACGGGAATTGCAACGCGTTTAAATTCCAGCCTGCTTTGACCAGCGCTGATGATAGTAGGAAGATATCAAAGTCCAAACTACCAATAGCGACAACGCTAACTTGCGGTTCGCCGAAGACGTAAATATTCTCGATCTTACGCAACTCCTGCGTGATGTACGTTTGAACTTTTACGATCTTCCTAGTACAATCCACGTAGCCCTGGCGACCGAATTTCATCATGCTAGCCCAGCATGCGGCTATCACAGTCCCAGTACGGCTACCACCTAACGTAGGTGTAGCGTACATGCCACCTTGCCAGTCTGGTGTCACGAAATACTGGTACTTACGCCACTTAGAAGATGAGTACAAGACACACGACGTTCCCTTAGGCGCAAAGCCATACTTATGAGTATCCGCTGAAATACTAGTGACGCCTGGCAGTCTGAAATCGAACGGTCTCAGTGGAAAGCCGGCGTCGTCCATGAAAACAATCAGAAATCCACCCAGACATGCGTCTACATGAACCGGGACTCCATATTTTAACCCTAGAGCTGAAATCTCTTCAATCGGGTCGATTATACCGTGCGGAAACTGTGGCGCAGACCCGACTAGCATGCAGGTGTTTTTATTGATGGCGCGTTTCATCTTTTTAACGTCTACTTTGTAAGTTTTGGGATCGAGCGGAATTTGTATCAACTTGATGCGGAAGTAATGCGCCCCTTTTTCAAAAGCAGCGTGGGCGCTAACCGGACAAATCATCTCCGGGTATTCGACACCGTTGTCATAGGCCCAATCGCGGTAAGCTTTTATAGCCAGCAAGATACTTTCGGTACCGCCTGAAGTGACTGACCCCGAAGACTCGATAGGGTCGCCGTGAAACAGGTCACAAGTCATCCTGGCCACTTCTGCCTCCATTTTTCGCAGTCCTGGAAATAAATCGGGGTGTAATGGGTTGGACCATGTGAATTTCTTGAAAACATGGCTAACTGTCTCGGTGAGCTCCGGGTCACCAAAGTACACCGCGCCAGACACGCTACCGTTCTGCCACGGATGGTCCATGCTGACATAATCGTCGACTTCTTTTAAAATTTGTGACCTTGTGAAGCCTTGTCGTGGTAATTGCATTCGGTATGACATGCCAGGCTTCATTTTGAAGAGCTTATCGGCGGAAAGGAACTCTTTGACTTTACCTAACTCTTTCTTGATAATTCCGCGAATGACAGGCATCCGTTTCACGTACCGAAAAAACGTCTTTTTCGATCTCTGATACAAGCTTTGATCGCGTTTGAACAAAAACGATTTTGTGGCGAGTATCACCATCGTGGTTGTGACGGTGTAAAATATGATCTCCCATGGTCGTAATCCGTCGCAACTTTCGTCAATTTTTTGCGATAATAATCTGGCGTTAGTCGTTACAAAGTCAAAAAGTTCACCAAGCTTTTTTGCGACGTCGTCAGATGTCATGTTGAAGAGAGCTGCGAAGTTACGTTTTCTATAAAAGTAAGCCTGCTCTGGCCAATGTCCTGAAAATGAGCATGAAATACTCTAATTAATACGCAGGTATTGTAGGAGTCTGCTAAATACCTGTACTAGTGTAGAAGATCAAAAATTCATTCAGGGCTATAATTCTGTAACTGCATATTGAATATCGGCAATCCTCAAAACACTATAGTTAACTATAGTTGTTCTAACAATGCTATGCAGACAGATATGGTATTGTAACTGACTATCTGCTCCTAAGCTATGACTCCCACATGTATACATTCCATAAATGCTAAGCAAACGGTACCCCGACTAACAGGCTTATTTGAAAAAAACTGATTGAAGTGGTAGGCCTAGGCCTACCGAGCCTGCTGAAAGGCTGCATGTGGTTGAGATGCAAAATAATATTATCAACAAGAATCCATGTTAATAACTCTTGCCTGGACAAAACTCTTATTGATTGCCACATAAGCATTATAGGCACATGATTAGAATCTTCACTCTCTTTCTTTGGATTATCTATTTTGGAACCCATTTCCAGAGGTCAACCATGTCCAGAAATAACTCACTCAGTTCAAAGTTTGCAATCCATATTGATACATATTGCCGGTTCAGAGATTAATGATCTGCCAGCATCGCAATTGCTCAAATTTGAACAAGGAGCATTGAAAAGGGGCGGGGCTAGGGTCAACAATAACAGTTGTTTGCCAATAGTATTCACAGGCATACAAATGGGGAGTGTACCTACTCAAGTCAAGGTAATCTTATACTGGTCCAGACCGTACCATTCCTCTATGCATTCAGAGAGATACTTTATATGTATTTCAAGCGGCACAGAGACATTTCAGCCAACTCTTGGCAATAGATGCGAGCACTTTCATATAGATATGAGCTTCAATAGCTGTTGAAGTCAATCAGACATCTGTGGTCGATGGAAGTTGTCAACCAGTTCTTTGAACTTGGGAAACATGTCGGATGTGGAATCCCTTATTATTATTGGAACGCAGCCTTGTCTGAACAAGTTTCATGACCATCTTTTTGAGGTTGGCAAACTTTCATCATTCTGTGGCACATAAAATAGTTACTACTTTCAAATTAGAATCTCACTTTCAGGGTAACTCTCTGCGGGCCGCTTAAAATCCCGTCCGGGTCGTAGGTTGCCCACCCCTGCCCCCTGCTATAGTAAGTAGCATAATTATTTACAAAATTGCTGGATGAAACATTACATAATTTATGAGAGGATTACTATACTAGAGTTTAGACAGTCTAGACTTGAATCGTTCAATGAGACATCGGTATGGTACTGTATAAATCAATTCAATGGCATTTCGTATTAGCCCCATACGATAAGAAATAACAAGGGAGCGTGAAACGGATTCGTGTACATCGTGCAGCGGTGCGGGCAAATCAGGGCTCAGGCAATCAAAATTTAAAAGTAAATTACAATAATATTCCAACTACTAAGATCTTTTTCTGAAGGAAAGTAATAAAATAATGAGAACTTTTAAAAGTAGGCTAAACGGACACGACACGACCGGTCTTGTTAATTTTAGACTGCAACTTTCATCCAACTTATCACTCTATCAGATACTCAGCATCAGCACTTAGACTCAGGTATAGTGACTTAAAAATAAAAACTATATACCTTTCTGTAAGTCGGACGTCGCTCCAAAGACTACTATACTAACAATACTGGAAGGCAACAAGTGAGGCACCGACGGCATTCTCAATTTCTAGGATTATGTATGAAGAAATAACGGTTCAGTCCCGAGTCGAACTTTGTATACACTTGTTGTGGCTGGTGAAGACCACTGTGATTCTAATAGAATTCTCGGGAATTATATATGTTCATGTGAAACACTAAGAATAGCAGGGGCATCATGGTATTTTTAAGTTTATAATTTTTACCGGAATTCCTGAAACCACTTGCCAGATTTTACAATATTTTTTTTTGTGACAGGTTATCGGGATACCTGATCAAGAATGCGACTCAATCAGTAAACACAGGTGCCCAACTGTAACACAGATTTGCAATAAAAATGGTTTGAAATAACTTAGGAATAGGAACAGACCAGAATCACAACCAATTCAATGAAATATCGCGTTGTTCAATACATAGACACACTTGAATTTCCGACAAAATCGATACATATATAATTGAAGAATTACCCATGNTGNGACCCTAAAGGAAGATATTCAACCNCATCAGTGGACGTAAGTNCCCCTAATAAAGAATTATTGACAAACAATAAGCTTCGGAATAACTCAGGAACAGAACAGAATCCAATCGAATTCGGTGGAATATCGCGTCGTTCAATCCANAGATACACTTGAATTTCTGACAAAATCGNNACATATATAATTGAAGAATTACCCNTGTTGGGACCNTAAAGGAAGATNTTCAACNCCATCAGTGGACGTAAGTACCCCTAATANAGAATTATTGACGATCATTAAGCTTCGGAATGACAAAGGAACAGAACAGAATCCGAATGAATTCGGTGGAATATCACCTCGTTCAATACATAGACATTAGACACACTTGAATTACCGACAAAATCGATACATATATAATTGAAGAATTACCCGTGCTGGGTCCCT
>ATSW01002014.1:5893-20856 GCA_000444245.1 Botryllus schlosseri | reverse complement strand
GTCATCTAAAGACTATAGATAATAAAAACTATAGTTTATACTTGTATTTTTCCGTAGTATTCAAATAGGTTGTATCGAGTTATTCCAGTAGTTTTGCTTTCATAGTACTTCTATTCAACACTTTTTGTCGCCCTGGTCTCTCAAGATCTAAAGAGGATGATTCAGGTGAAGGCCACTGTTGACACAGAGGGCTGGTTTGGAGGTTATGAAGTCACATTCTAATGTTACGAATGATAGACTATCAAATGTCGGGCAACCAATGTGAGCAGATCGGGTATCTGGTGTGAATTTGAATCATGTTTCTGTGTTTTACAGCCTCGCTCTTTGGATCTACCATTGGGCGTCAATCATCGCGACGTGGGTAAACGCTCCCCTCTGGATTTAGGAGTGTTAGGGCGCCCGGGTCACTGGTTAAACGGTCCGCCGTTGTTCGGCACCGACAATCGCCTTTTGCAAGGATTCAATTTCAACGGTCTATCCTCGCCCACCAACTTTCAGAACTTTATGAACTCTACAAATCTGTTCTCGCCCGGGATCTTACCGAGGGATTTCCCGCGCCGACCAGAGTTGGACTTCCCGTCCGTGCCTTACCCCGCTTCGTTAATGAATCAGCACGGTTTCAACCCGTTTCTTCATCTTCCTGGTGCTCCCTCATTCGGCCCGTTCTCCAGATTCCCGTCCAAGTCGCGAGATGCGAATGGTAACGTTCCGGGCAATGACACGAAGTCTGAAGATGTTTTTCCTCTAGATAAATGGGTAAGCTATCATTTGTTACGCTTATAGCCGCGGTATACACGGTCGGTAAGAAAAGTTTATTACACATGTATAAAATTTCTAACGGTGTTTAGCTTACTATTGCCGAGAAATGCATTGCGTCAAAAACACGTCTGTAGCTCATGTTGTCGTGTTGCGCTTCCCCTTAAAGCCATTGTTCTGGGTATTTCTTTTTGGGTATTTCTCAACATCTTCGCGAATGGTATGGAGGGTGAAATCGCACAATATTGTTCACTTTCTCAAATTTTCGAGATCTGGAATTATTTAATCAAATATATATATAAATAGGTCCGAAGATAATGCAGATAATGTGGTAGCCGTAGCCAAAGATAGTAGGGTCTCAAGAGAGGCAATTTATTAGTTATAAAGGACAAAAAAGTTAACGACGTAAATATTTTCGCTAGCACGGTATTAGTCTCGCGCTTACACCTTATATGACATCTTTCAGCGGTATGTCTCAAATTACGATAATTTACGATGCTCCCACGGAACTGCCTCGCGGAAAATGCTGTTCAATTCATTGCGCGGCATATCATAATGTCAACGCGCAAATTCACCGGCTAATAAGTAACAACGCACTCAGTAAGCCGCCGATCGCTGCGAAAGTTATATTTCGAACATTGCAGCATGACGATCATTGAATGGCGAAAATGCCTTGAAATATTTGCTCCATGGTTACGATGTATGGCCTTCTTCGTGACTAGCCATGTTGCTGCTAATGTGAACAATATCGCTGTCAATATGGTTAGCAGAGTCGAGCAACTATAGGAAGATTTCATCATTTACAATATCGATGATAATTAGAATCATAGCTGCACAGGTTTTTTTTAGAAATAGATTAGAATTAGAATAGCCTAATTCGTGACAGTTAGGAAATTGAATTAAATTTCGAATTAGCAAGAAATGCAACACAATTCAAGTTCCGTTCATATTAAAACAGAATTCTCTCTCATTAGGGCGAGAATAGCAGATATATGTTGTATCCCGAGCTTGACTCGTTTCGCTCCGTAAACTAGAAACTTGATTTGAATTAAAATAGGAGCATGAAAACATTCCACAAATTAAATTAGAATTAGATTACCGACATTTCGCTATAATCAGTTCCTTGCACAACTACACGAGTACTTAGTTGTCCAAGGGTGGTTGGTAGGGATCTGCTTTGCCTCGTCTTCGTGATAAAACGATATAAGCTTGTGTCAACAGTGTCAGATCTTGGTCTCCGGAACGTTTGGATTGAAACTAACGCAATAGAGTTTCAGCTCTTCAGCGACCATTGCTCGAGTGCGACTCCGGGGCTGTTTGTTTACTCGCGAAGCCGCTTATTAGCGAAGAATTCGTTATTTGCGCAGATTTGATCCGTTTCGACTTGAGTCCTTTGCGTCTGGACTGCGAGCAGAACACGTAGTCGCACGTTGTGTGAATAGCTGTCGCGCTGACGCCGTTCACTGCAATACTTTGTCAACGAACTTGAGTCTAAGGAAGCAATCGGCAACTGTTACAAATCCTTTTCGTAAGCTGCCCAAAAATACAGAACATAGAGAGTGTAAGGCACCGGAAAAGAGTGGTTTATTTGCTTTTCCAGAGAATAATACGAACCGACAGAATTTTGGCAGCAACTGAACATACCTTACGTTTGCTCAGCGCCAAATATTGTCCAATTAGTGCGGCTAATTTATGTGTTTACATTGTGCTGATTCATAAAACCGCCAGTTCAACATCTGATGTGAGTTCAGAGCTGTGCTGCTGCGAGATTACGGTACTGCTTCACGGAAATTCAAAACGTTGTAACGCATTATTTCTTTTCGAGCAAACAGCCACCGTCTTGTTATAATTACACACAACAGAGGCTTCGCTTGTAATGTCACTAATACCGATTTAACATTTTAGCGGCAGTAACGCAGTCTCAATCTGTGGTGTGAGACGTAAAGTTCATGTAACTGGTGCTACACTCAAGTTTGGTAATGTGTTTACCGCAATTATAACGTTATAACTTAGAATTGTTGACTGTTTAAACTGTACGCGCATATGGCGTTGATTAAGCCTATTGTGATGGTCACTAATATTTATCCAGAAGACGTCGACTCATTCCTACAACGACTTCCAACATTTGCAGATTGCAGATACTATCGAGAATATGCCAGATGAAAATCGCTTACCGCAATTTTCAGCTTTGCGTAAATTTCATTGAAAGCCTACGCGTATGTGTATTGAATCGTAATGTCAAAACACAATCACCTCATATCGAAATATCTTAGCGATAAACTTGCATTTCTCGTACGTTCACGTTCTCGTAAAATGGATTTAACCGCTATTCCAAAATTTTAACTCAAAATCCATGCCCTTGTTTTTCACTTGAATACTTAATTATCAAGCTTATGTACATAAAAGTATATTAAATCATCACGTATCATAGGGGTTATATTGTGATAATATCGTTAATCGCAAACAATCGGATTGGCAAAAATACGATGATAGGCCTGTTGAATACAGTTATAAGCCACTAACATAGTGACGATATAAGTTGGAATATTTCAATGTTCTCTTTGTTTCAAGTCGTAATCTGGTGTTAGAGCTAGGTAAGCATTGTGAGAAATACAATTTAGCAATAAACACAGACGTTGAAATTTGGTTTACCAGTATTAAATAGCTATTCGGTTTTATGTCGAGGCCAGGGACCTTTTGAATCGAACCTGATACAGGGGTGCAACGGTTTCGCATTGGCGTTTTCAGTGGATAATGCAGGCATTTTTCAATCTACTCGTAATTGTTTCGCGGACTGTATGAAATCACCTGGCGGGCCGGATGCGGGCCGCGGACCGTATGTTTGAAACCCCTGGCTTACAGCAATTGTCAACTCCGTATACAACTGCAATCGAAACCGCATGTGTATATGTATTATCTCTCACCTCTACAAAACATCTCATGCTGAGATATCTTAGCGATAATCTTGACATTTTTAATGAAAAATGTACGACTAGTTGTGGCAATTTTCGTAAATTGATTTTAATTTGTCAACATAAGGAAAGCGCGGTGATTTGGCTACATTTAATATCAGAATATCGTATTATTTCACGACGACTTGTGTTGATGGGCGTTATTCACAAATGCACCTAACAATATTGAACGCAGAAAGAGAATCATAATCTGGGTCAGGTTTATTAGTATTTTACGATCTAAATTTCCTATACCAGTGAACATGCAATGTAAATGAAAATAGTGAATTTCGCCGATTTACACCCTGCCTATTGGGCGCACATCGAGAAAGCGGCACTTTCTGGTAGCAAATTGTGGTTTCACACCCTTCCAATGGTTGGAAATCAGTCAAATACATCTATTGTTATGTATATATATCCCAGAGGTGTAGCGGGCCCAAGAAATATTGAATCACTCAATTCCGAACCGAGTATTAGCCGTTGAGGTGAGTATTCGAGTATTACTCATGACGAAAGTAACACAGCATGCATGATGTGCAAAGTTCACATATCTATCTTTTATGTGACCATAAAGAATAGAATGAAATAGTTCTATATCGCATTAAAGATGATTTAGTATTTTTCGACCATGATTATTTGATTGCACTTTGTGACAATGATGTGGGTCGATTACGACTTCACAAAAATCTCATTCCAGTCACGTGCGGGGCGTTATGCTACATCTTTTGATGTGATACGACCAACCGAGATTTCAAGGTGGATTCACTGTGGAAAATAGTACCAATGCTATCATTCGAGTTGATAAAGAAAATATCGTTAGTTGAAAGGAAGTATAATTTCAGTACTCGAAAAAATCATCTCTTAGTGCTCGACTCGCATCATTAAATTAATATACGATTCAGATTCGAGTACTGGAATTATTGTGCCCGGCCCTACGTGCGTTCTCCACACCGCGATGAAAGCGGCCATTTTGATTGCTTCGGATGTTTAGATTCGAAGGTGATCGCGCGTGAAGCGTGCCGTGAGTAATCGCGCCGGTTCACTTTTTCAGGGTACTAAAGCACGCAAGGAAGAGCCGGACCAAACAAAGTACAAGATCGAATTACTAGAGCTGGAAATAACGCGTTGGAAAGACGCCTACGAGAAAGAAAGGCAGCGCCGGGAAGAAACGGAAACGAAGTACGAATATCTGCAGAAGGCGCTGGAGAACGTGGGCGGTGATATACTGGCAATGTTAAGACACGGGAGCAACAGAACTGAGCAATCCAAGAACGGCGGTGGCTTGTCGAAAAAGCAAGATAAGGTTTTTCAATCATCGAAAGAACCAAACCTCGATGACGGCAATGAAAAATCGAAATTGTCCATAAGAAAGCGTCATTCGGAAGATAGCGTGACGTCAAATGATCATGGAATGTCGGAACGGGACGAAGCTACATTATCGAAGAGACCGCGTGATAGAATCGGGGTGTTGGATCTGTCCAGTAAGTTACTAAGAATAAATTTGCCATTGAAGGATTAAAGTATTAGTCTCTGCGCAAGGCACGATTACTTGTAATTTGCTTGACGTATTCATAAAACATACGAAATATACAAAAAAACACGATAAAGTTAGGGTGTTGAATCTGTTCAGTAAGTTACTATGAATGAATTTGCTACTATACGGTTAAGTTCAGACGAAGTAAAATTTGTTTCAAGCCAAAGGCCTGATTACGTGTAATTTGCTCGATGTAACCGCACAACATCCACGACAAGTACATATAAAATGGTTGCCCGACATCTGAGCACGCGATACTGTAGCATATGACTTTATAATCCCAAACCTAACATTAATCTCTATCCTAAATCTGAAATTAAACCTTGTATATATATATTGACCGTAAGCTTGACCCTAAACTAACACTTAATCTGACCCTAACCCTACCCTAACCCGGAATCTGACACACATTCTCAAGTGTAACATGCTCAATTGTCGCTTGCAGCGGTGCTCATATGCCGAATGCTGACATGACCGCGGTCCATAACCATCCAAAACACAATATAATTGAGGTGTTGGATCTGTCCAGTGAGATACTTTGAATAATTTCGCATTTAAAAGATAACGTTCGTGCGAAGCAGAAATTATTTCCTGCAAAAAGCACGATTACGTGTAATTTTATTGACGTACTACTAAGACATATTTGCCGATCCAGACACTATGCCCGAGACAATTTGGCCTGGAAGTTAGGAAAACAATTACGATAAGATGTCATTCCGATCCCAATAATAATGAGTTATCAATTACTTCATCCCTGAAACAGAGTTGGATACAAAAAAATCCTCCGGTTTAAGCTTTGGAATTAGAGCTACACATTTGTATGAATTAGATTAGAATTACAATTGCTGACTTCGCAAAAACTTGAGAGAATCAAATTAAATTTCAAATTCGACAGAAACAAAATCAAAGATCATTGAATTACAAATGCGTGAACACCAAGCATAGCCCGTTTCGTACTATACGGTTCTCCTGTAGCATTTTCATGAAAACCAGAAATGAGATTGGAATTCAAATTAGGGCATAGAAACATTGCGCGAATTTTATTATAATTAGATCACCGGCATTTCCCTCTAATTAATGTAATTAGACGACCAGAATTACCTAGGTATCTGCCCTGAAACGGTTCAGTTTCATATTCTAAATATAGTAACATGGAGCGCCAAAGCGACCGACTTGTAACCTTATCCATCTTCGCAGGTCCTTCGCCAACTAAGAAGGCGCGGAAGAGCTCGAGCAATAACAAGGTTGCGTACAGCCCACGCGAATCGTCCGTAGACAAGGATTCTGCTGCGGATTCGAATCAGTTCTATTTGCCGGGAAACGGCGGGAACTCTTTTCGATTTTCCGATGGCGTGCCTTCGAGGATAAGCTCAGACTGTGATGATACAGACGTTTCCATAGCGACCAGTCAGATCAAACCGATCAAGTCTCCATCTGTGTCGTCGAGTTACTCCAGCGCGGAAGATTCCTACACCGGTTCATCACTGTCGCCGACTATACCTCGTACTTCACCAGTAATGCCGATATTTCGAGAATCGGCCAAATATCTGAACTACTCGCAAAGAGCAGACGGCGCTATCCACGTGACTTGATTTCGCAAATGAAGCCAGACACAATGATTCGAGTTATCGATTCTAAAGCGAGTATTCATTCTTATGTTTCGAGCCGAGAAAACAGACACGATTTTTGCGAGTACTGAAAGGACACGATCCTTGCCACTACGATTTAATTTATCAACGAAAAGGATAGTTTCTGTGCTATTTTCCACTGTGGAATCCTCGATCCTCGATTACAACATAATACGAAACATCTAGTTCAAAGCTGCACACATTAGTAGAAATATGATGTCGTGATCGACGTACAGCATTGTCACCATGTGTAATGAAATGAGTATGGTCAAAACAAAACAAAATTAACTTTAATATCATGTAAAACCGGCATTACATTCTTTGTGGCCAAATAAAAGCTATATATTTGAACTTTCCACAACAACGTTGCTGTTATAACGTAATACTGATTAATACTCGACTCGAAACCTAATACTCGATTTCGAATCGAATCACTCAGGTACTCGACATTGCCAGCAAATGTCGCACGGAATGTCAATGATGTAAATGAAACCGATTTCGTCGCAATGTTACCCATTTTTGTCGGCTCTTCTTTTTCGTAATTAGATTGATAAAAAGCAATCTGTTTGCGTAGACGCTTGTATATTTTGACGGAGACTTTCGCCTTTCACGACTTCTGTGTTTGTGCCTTACTCTCTTCCTTTTGAATCATCCCAGATTTTTCTCATCTGTAATCATACCTTTCTATTTAACATTCCAGGAGTCAAACAATTATTTTCTATCACTGAGTTGGCAAATCCTCGTTGTTCCCGTCCGAGACTTTTTTCGTCCCTAGTTGACTGAACATTCGAATATTTCCGATAAACTACTGAATGCAGGCGACGGATATTCACAAATCACTGTTCCATCCTTGCTGACTGCTAGAGATCAATGCTGTTCCTTATTTTGTCATGCAATCGTGTCATTCGGCGATGTGTTAAAATGAAATCATGCCGTTTATTCTTTTTAAAAATGCATCATTATTTTCCTCACTATACATGTCTTTATCCACTGAAGTATAACATTCCATGTTCCATATTTCACCTCAATTAAAAATCAGTTTTACGTACAAGCTCATCATTCGGGTGCAGTGACACCGTTGACAATAGATCGCACCATTCATTCAATCATCGATTATGTGCTAAGTTTGATTTCATGTCTCGTTCTGTTGGACGTTCTCTGGTCGAGAGCAAAAAAATTGCAATACGGAAATACAATTATTTCATAATAGAATATCCTTATTTCATTGCATTCACAAAACCGATATAGTATACCTCGTCCTGGTGTAAATTATCCTACGTCATACCGAACGCGGGTGTCTCTTGGACGTGAGAGACTGTGTGAAATTCGTAATATGTCGAACCAAAAATGGAGCAGATGTGGTAATTTTCAATTCTCGGAGTTCTGCGGCATGAGACACTTAGGTGAGTTCAAAATCAACGTAGCCTATATATCAACGGATATATAGCTGTAGTTTTAACGTTGTTTTCATAGGCTGATCTTCGATTCAGAGAGTGTGAAGGGATTCCAGTGTTGGAGACTAATGCTATCACTCTTGTGGCAAATATTTCTGACCGTTCATATCTGAATGAGTCGCAAAATGATAGGATTGAGTATTTTTACTGACTGAAGGCACTCAAAAATGCGTCACGTATTGCGTAGTGAGCATACCATCTTGATTTCACCAATGGCAACCAATTATATAGCCACGATTCTGGCATCCTGCTGCTTTTGATGGTTTATTCAGGCTTCCGAACGGCGACCTAGCTGTGTTAAGGGGAGCCTTGATAAACTCTTTACAGCAACGATAGAAATGGACACATGGAAATCACAGAGAGGGTGACAGCCGTCCGAGAGATAGCAAATTCAGCGATCACTGAACATCATAATGCTCATAGCCGTCGCTCCGTTCACCTAAATAGGCGTAAGACGCCGCCGTTGCAAATCTGAACTAGAGCTACCTCACAAAAACTCACGTATATTTTCACCAAGGAAGACATTGATAAAAAGTAATCTGTTCGTGTGGACGCTTGCACATTTCGACGCTAACTTTCGCTGTTCACGAATTCTGTGTGTGTGTGTGTGCCTTAAATGCTTCCTTTTGAATCATCCCATATGTTTCTTATCTGTAGTCACTCATCATAGTATTATAGATAGGACAAGGCGTGGGAATACGTACTCAGAAATAGTTAGTAGTAGCCTACTTTTAATTTTCAAATTAAAAGTAGGTTTTACTTACATGCTATTTCCTTAAGTGGTCATTCCTTCAAAAAATCTGTGACAGTCCACAGTTTTTCGGCAAAACTAGGCATAGAATATTTACTTTTTACTTGCTTCTAAATCGTTACTTCTACTTGCTTGAGTACCAACGACGACGACTTTGACCACTTCGGCGCGTACATTTGAAAACGGTTGGGAAATGTCACTATAGCAATGTGGCCTTATATATAAATGAGGCTAACCAGTAGAAGTAAATCCGATCCTATGTTGACACGATCATGACAGCTCGTCCCCAGTTCGTGGAGAAATATCGGTGCTCAAGTTATGAACACTTGCTCGTATTTGTGAACGTAAGTGGTTTCGTGAATGGAGCTGATTTTCCAAACTTACATTCACAATTGGAATTACTTCCGTGATCACTTGTCTTTCTGTGAAAATGATAAAGTACGGAGTGACAATGAGAGGTTATATATCTAGTTTCAACTGGGAGTGATTAAAATAGCGCTTTATTTCAGTTTTGAGCGCAATGTCGTTGAGAATTTCAAATTAGAATAGCCTACTTAAAACCGAAGAGCCTTACTATGATTGACTTCGCTCGGATTTGACGTATGAGAATTGTGGGATGACTCGAGACTCAAAAAGATAGTGACTGGATCGCAACGTAGATTTGTTGTGAATTGGACATTTATTTGGATCATAATTTCATTTGGTCCGCTCTATGAATTTTTACACTTGTTTCATTAAATATAGCGGGCAATGACACCAGCATCCAACCGCAGCTTATGTAAGAAAAATTGCGCATTTGGAATAGATATCCTAAAGAGTTATAGCCTATACAGCTTGAAGTGCGAAAGGCGATACAGAAATATTAGTACCAAATATTTCTTCCCGCATTTACAGTACGTCTGGTGCTAGAAGTTACCTAGAATTACCTAAAATTACTGTTCATGCAGAGAGAGTGTATTAGGTTGATGCTAGTTTGATCACACTAAAGTTGACCACTAAGGTCATATAGATCATGCCTATCCGATACTCACTGCTATGGTTTCATTTTTAAATTATCATTATTTCGGCTGTTTTTCCTGCGTTTTGATGAGGAATAAAAGTCTCTACCTTAAGCTTAATGTTTTTTTTTCTGGAACAATGCTGTGAACAAGACGCGTGCCACAAATCCATCAGCTACTTTCAAGCCCTCGCAGATTTCAATGAGTCATTGAAATTATTTCCTTGCGAGCGATTTGTCTGTCACAAAATTTCGAAGAATACAGAACTACTTCCCTCACCCCTATATGTGAGACGTGATTAAGTTTCGCACAGCGACATGCGCGTACCTGTCAACGCGTGTCTAACAAATGCGAACGCCTCTATACAATAAGGAACGGGAAGGCACGCGTGAATATAGCATCCAACTATTCTACGGGCCGTTGAAGACAGACGCCGGCGAAGTCATTAACGATCATAACAAATTGATAACTTAGAAAAACATTATCTTTCGTTTTTCGTTACGCTATACTTGTTCTGGTATCACGCGTGCGTCGACACGCTAAGGGAAGCGCGAATATGACGGATGCGGGCGGAGTGAAAGTGAGCGTGCCACACGGGATTTGCGCCAAAGTAGAACTGATTGATGACGGATTCATTCAAGGTATATTAAACATAAGCTTATGGAGATACAAAACTCTATGTCGCGACAAACAATGTGTTCTGCGAAGTTATGTCTCTCTAGACCAGTGGTTCTCAGCCTTTTTGTCTTCTCGGACCCTTTTCGGACCGTCACGGACCCCGCGAAGTTTCAGTTAAAATTTAGCTCAATTATCGTGCAATCATCATCTGTCTTGTGCCAATGAAAACTGTAGGCTCAGTGATAAACAGCAACAAAATGACTTCTTATGTATAAAAAGGATTGACTATTATTTCAAGGCGAATTCTACAACTGCATTTCTTGAAATACGAGGTCGTGTCTTGGAAATCCACCGCTTCGATGATGCAATAATAACGCGTAACACTTCCGACGACACATTTGGGTATGATCGCAACAAATATGGCACCAAAATTGAAAAACAAATTTCTTTAATGAACATATAACGTCAAGCCTGGCCATTTCTATCAAGAAGCTTATCTTGAAGTTATTATAGAAAAAGTGGTTGTGTATATTACAGGAGAAAATGGATTTTTGTAAACATTTCGAAGTCACCGTGATTGACCTTACTCATCCAACTTTTTTACACAATCCCCAAGAAAGCATCTCTAAACAGCAAAAGGTTTCTATCAGTATGCTATTGACAATTTGGCAATTAAAATGAGTCTGCACAGTAGGATATTTCATCTCAGAGGGCCATTTCGTTGATGTGAGCTCGTGAGTTTTACTAGTCGTGAAGCGAAACTACCTCGTAATTTTCCAAATTAAAAATACAAATTAGGTTATAAACTATTTGAGCCTTCGCGGACCCCCGGTTGAGAGCCACTACTCCAAACCTTTCTACTGAATGACAGTTAATGCGGTTTACCAAATTAAAAATATATAAATAATTTTGTCCTCGTGAAGCAATATTAACTAGAGCTGGGCAAGATCGAGTACCCAAGTAATTCGAATCTTCGAATCGATTCGGGTATTCGGTTATCACACATTATGACGTAATGGCAGTATGAAAGACGAGGACACTTTACATCTTTATCTTTTACGCGACCACAAAGAATATAATGCCAGTTCTTCATCGCATTAAAGATATTTCGCCGACCATACCTAATTCGCCGCAACTTGTGACAATGGTATGGGTTGATCACGACTTTGCTGTCCTTTCCGCTAACGTGCGCAGCTCTGTAGTCTGCGCTACATGCTTCGTATGCTGCGATACGCCGAGTCGGTATTCCAAGGCCTCCACAACAGAATATAGTATAACTATCATTTTCATTGAAAAATTAAATTTCAAAGGCAAGGAGCGTGTAATTCCGGTACTTAAAAGTATAATCACTCACTATTCGACTCGAATCGTTACAATCCATACCCGATTCGGATTCGCAGCATCAGAAACTTATACAAGTCCCGATCTAAATCATATCATCATCTCGTGTGCTAAGGTCGCACATCGTTGCTTCGTAAATCCTAAAAATGATTCCGGGATCCAATTTGTGTTTGTGACTAGAAATCAGATGAAAGCCATTGATGTGAGCATAGCTCACAATACAAAACGCGTTGCATTATAATTCTATGACAGAGGAATTTCAGTGACGTCAACCTCGCAGAATGAATGACTATTTTATAAGGGATCATGTTTCATAAAACTGCGTAGCATCCAACTGATTGTCGGCGCCTTTTTTATTCCATTCACGCCCGTATAAACTTACACCCTACTCATATCCGAAGTGTGTGTTTTTTCCGATTTATGAGACTTTGGTCGCGAGATGTTCATCAAACTGAGATTTGGATCGCGCTCCATAAAGTTTCAGAACCACTGGCATAAGGCTACGCGCGGTTTCGCTACATGATAGATCCAAAATCGGGTATCATTGTAACCGAACGACTACATCTCTTATGAAATATTCGCTGGCTACGTCGAAATGTTTTTGGCGGCAGAGGGTCGTATATTGAAACTAAATAATGGTTGATTAGAGAACCTTTACATGAAAAAGGGAATGACCAGCACGAGCAACAATGGAAAACTGATTGCTATTATAATATCTGGCATATGCAGGGTGTTGTAGTTGTTTCCCGATGGCATAAGTACAATCAGTCGGTCCTGATGAGAGACAGTTGAAAAGCTTCAATAGATCGAATACAACGGGCAATATGAACATATTTTACCTTGGGATACAATAAAAATGTTTTTTGTTGAAAATTTTAGATTTGGAATGATTTGGAAGTATATCTACAGTGTGTGTGTGTGAAGTCAGAATTGGGTACCAGAAAGAGCCGATGTCCTGATATACATCCTACGCCGGGGTCTCCAACTCAAGTTGCGTCGGGGACCGGATTCATACATTAAGAATGCTCGCGGGCCGCATCAGTCAAATGATTCCAAAATATTTGCTGAAAATTCATGTCCTTGTTTTTCTCTTGAATACTGTATTATCCCTGCTTATTTACATGATGGTATATTTCATTTTATTACGAATCACATGGATTCTATTCTAGTATCGCCTTTATTAGCAAAGAATGGATTTGGCAATAATACGATGATTGTCCGTTGAATACAGTCATATACCGCTAAAACACCGCCGGCTCTAAAGAAGATATATTTGGCATATTTCTATGTTCTCTTTGTTTTACATGTAATCCTGATGTTAGCCCTCGGTATAGGTTGTGTGGGACACAAGAGATTAAACGGTAAACGTGGTCGTTGGAATTCGGTTCATCAGTATTACATCGCGAATCGGGTTTCTGAGGCGACAGGGGAACTTTTGAGACGAAACATGTAACCTGCGTATAACGGCTTGACGTTGGCGTTTTCGTCTCCGTGAAGAATTACTTTTCGGTTCATTTTTTTCATAAAGCTCTGAACTCGATGTACACGTTTTGCTGTTCTTGAATTGAGTGTCAATAGCAGACATAACACCACTGCCAGATGGTTATCATGTGACCTATGAACATACTCGGCACTTGCATGCCGTGTTGAGGGATTATTTAATGGACGCTAATACTCTAAACATTTCTCAAAAACTTGCTGAATAATAAAAGCATTATTCTGATCTACTCAGAATTGCTTCGCGGGCCGGATGAAATCGTCCGACGGGCCAGATGCGGCCCGCGGCCGTATGTTTGGCATCCCTGTCTTATATTATAGTGGCAAAATGGTAGAAACAACTGTTTTCAACCCATGTATTTATGGTGCACTTTCGGTCTCATGGAACATTGACATATTAAGAAATGGCGGGACTGCTGAAGCTGTCAAATACAGAAACGAATCGATTTGTGTTATCCATGGTGTTTGTCGACTACTATGGTCATTTACACCAGGTCGATATTCTTCATTTTTTATTCCGTAACTTCCGACTTATAGTACGGCCCACTTCTAGGCTTTTTGTAAGACATCGCTTACGCGGATGAGATGGCGAGGAGAAGCCTAGATAAACTTCCAACACTTAGGAATAGGAATTCTGAAGTCGGACTCGAACCCGCAACACATTGGTGTTGCTGCCACGGATTATACCTTGCGCTATCTCGCCACCAGAAACGAATCAATTCTACTTGTTCGGAAATACTCGAATACGTTTTACCAACTTATGCTACTTACTCGAGTGGCTATGATTTTTTTAGACTACTTCTACTTCCATTTCTACTTGTCAGTGTTTATGCAAAAATACAGACCTGGAATGCTTACTTGGAAATCGAAATCGAAATCGAAAAATACGTTCAGACCTACTCCGGAAAATCTAATGTTGATAAAATGCATGCAGTCTGAGAGGCTAAATATTAAACAAAGGGACAGTCAATATGACGCATGTTCCACACACGCATCATAAATTTACAATGGATAGAAATAAACCCTAACACTACATAGATCCTTTTCGGCACGATTCTTACAAAATCTAATTCAATTTAGTGATAGAGTGTGCGTCGCAAACACGTGCATGNCATGCATATTATATTAAACGGATCGGCGACGGCGTCCATCAATCATGCTGTGTCCCGAACATTTATCATATTGGAAATCTCAACAGTTTTCTATGTAGTCAATAAGCTGCATGCAATTTACACTGTTACACATTAAAGTGTATTTNTGTATTATTGGAATAAAAATGAATCAATTCGCAAAAAACTTAGAAATTGAATTAAAGGCCGAATTATCAACTAGCAAGACGTATGCAAAAATCGANTTNACTTCAGATCAAATCAGATTNACTTCTTATCAGCANGAGGATGGANAATGTCTGCACACCNAGCTTCGCCCANATAGT
>ATSW01002012.1:0-10623 GCA_000444245.1 Botryllus schlosseri | reverse complement strand
CAGTAAATTGAAAGTTGAAATAACAAGAATATGCGATGAATAGGCTGCTCAAAACAAAGGTACGGTACTTCATATCGACTATATACCGCTGACTGTATGTCGACCTGTGAGAATCTGTTCGGTGTTCACTAATATCAATTGATGCAGAAATATTTTAACCATCGATTTGATATGGTCATAAAGTTTCTAGGCATGATTGTTAACGAAGTACCGCAATATATTACAGTGGCTGTCACTTGACGAGTCTATATATTCCAGAAGTGCAGGATCTTTTAAGTTTCTAGCTTCATTTCTGTTGATAACCCATCTGTTGGGTTCAGCAATCTATGAATAACCCCCAATGAATTGGGAGTAGTATGGATGGAGAATCGGCCAACCCAACAGATGAACAAAAACTGACGGAGTTATTTGATGAAGAAACTTCACAGGTAGGCTAGTTGCTAGATGTTTGCTGTGATATTTACAACAATCAAAGTCAATCAATGCTCCTTTCATGGGACAAGAAGTAAAGTTCATGAGTAATCGAACACCTTCACTCCTTCATATCAGCCTGATTCAATGCCAAATATGCCCTGATCCAGAAGTGTGCAGGACACAAGTAGCTAAAATCATGATAGAGGATGTAGATTTGTATCCCTGTAAAGCTCGACTTTGGGTAACTAGCTTCAACAACTGTGTTTCGTGGACTTAACCTTCATTCAATTTGCAGACAAAGAAGCCATGGTGGAAAACTCATTTCTTCATCAGGCATCCTGTACTCTTCGGTACATGGGACGGGGTGTTCACATCATGTCTGATTAATATTTTCGGCGTGGTCTTATTCATGCGAACAGGATGGATGGTGGTGGGTTGGTTTTAATTTTCTATCTTAGTCTGTTGTTGAAAAAAAATTCAGATTTCTCTGCTGTAGGCCTACTCATTATAAAATGAATGATGACTTATTACCAATTTGATATCGTATATTTAGGGAAATGCAGGAGTTGGGATGTCTATATTCATCGTTTTCTTGACAATTAGTGTTTCCCTATTGTCATCGTTAGCTGCGATTGGTATCTGCGACTATCTGTGCGACTTCAGCACCGGAGGGGTGTATTTTATCATTTCCCATGTGCTTGGTGGGAAAATCGGTGGAGCTGCAGGAGTGATGTACGCACTGGGTTTGGTAGGTGTATCGTTATTCAGTTGTACTAGGAAATCGAGGATTCAATTATGTATCATCCATTAATTGCTTCATACGTGATATTGTTGCAAAAAGTGCTTGGTTCAGTAATGCCATTTCCATGATCTTTCTAAGCATGTGGCAGAGCATTGCTAATAGCACTTTCGATTATACTTCGGTGCTTGGATAATATCAAGTACTTGGAAAGCAATTGCAAAATTACTCTGTTAATATCTTTTTAATCATTACAAGAGTGAAATTAGAGTGTTCTAGTCATTGTGTGCATGGCCAGGCCTACTTATCATTACTTTTACCATGTAGGGATTAGCAGAGGTGGTCAGTAACGAAGTACTTCTACTTTTTCAAAGTACGCAAGTAGTTTTCCGCTACTTCTGGTACTTACTGAAGTAGATCTGATTTTTGCTACTTCTACTTCTACTTGGTAATATTTTGTGATCTACTTACTTACTTTTTGCTATTTTCATTTTGTCGAATAGAAGTAGTTCAATGCTCCATTCAGGAAGATAGCCTGAGGATTTTCGGGACTGTTTTCACGGAGTATAAACATTAAATTTTCATAAAAGTTGAGTAAAGCTCAGAATTTTCGTCGCGCGCGGAGAAACCAGTATGATTGCACGAAAGTATCGTTGAGTATAATTTAGGTAGCGGGTTGGCTTGGCTCCGTTCACACCACATTTTCACCCTTTGCCCATATGAAATATTTCATCATAGTAGGCTATATATGGCCCATCACAACGTTTGAAACTGATGTTGCGCAAACTAGCATTTACTTATCATATCATAATTCAGCATGTCCATGGCGTGTCCTAATGTGGAAAAGTGGACTCTTGCTTTTTTATTTTATTTTTGGAGCTGTTTTACCATACCACATTACCACCTTTGAAACTTTCTGGAATAAAGACATGAAATACATGTTCCGCTTTTTGAAGTAGTATTTATAATTCACTTTCAAATCCCAGTATCATATACTTTGAGTTCTAATTAATATCAGTTCTTTTGTTTGGATAACATACATGTTGAAGTATAAAAGCAAGTGTAGTAATGCGGTTAATTTCCGGAAATAAAGCTACACAATATGGCGTTTTTACGGTTCACCATATTTTTTATTAACGTTTACTAATTGCGCAAAGTGTTTACACAGTACAACTTCTCCGTATTGCTCTACGACTAAACTACGGGCTTAATAATATGGGGGAGGGCGCCATACCATGATATTTTCTAAAACGTGCTGTTCGAGAAAACAAGAGGATTAGTATCGCATTTCCGTATCAATACTCTCATTCTCATCCCTTGCTGCGGACGTATGCCTATGCTGTCGAAAATTGGATAGCCTACCTCCTTGTATGCATCAATATGAATCGAGCTCGGCACCTTTCGCATAGTTCAATTTGCACCTTTTGACAATCCATTTGAACGAATTACGATCGTTTTCACAACTACTTACTTGAGTAGATTTAAAGTCGGTCAATTCTACTTCTACTTCAAGTAGTTTTAGGTTGCTTGTAGAAGAAGTACTTCTACTCGTACTTGAGTGGATTTTTTTCGTTGCTACTTCTACTTGAGTAGCTTTCTTGACTACTTTGACCACCTCTGGGGATTTGACAACATATGTGTAATGCACTTGTTCATGAACAGTGTTCGGTTTCTGCATTATACTGCACTGGATTTGCCGAATCTATAACAGACACGATAGGGTGGACTAATCCTTGGGCAATTCGCGGCACGGCGGCCGTTACACTTTTAGTACTCGTTGGAATTAACCTTGCTGGTAAGTCGGTTATGAATTGCTCGAGTATATTCATCGTGATCGGATGTGAAATATTTGACCTTTCGCAGGTGTGAAGTGGGTGATACGTTTGCAATTGTTACTGCTGCTTGTCCTTATTGTATCAACCAGCGATTTCATAATAGGCACAGCAATTCATACAGATCCGGGTAAGTCTGCCACATGACTTCGTGCTTATAAGCAGGAACATAGCCAGAGCCTTGACCTGGCCAAAATCTGACATATCGAAGTGAAGTTGCGCTAAGAATACTCTTTGACTATTATCCCTCGTTACTATTTCCATATGTGAATTTTGGTGTTTTCAGCTGTCGGATTCGTGGGCTATTCGGCGGAAGTGCTGTCAAACAATACATATCAATCATACACAGAGGGAGAGGACTTTTTTTCTGTGTTCGGTGTATTTTTCCCAACAGCGACCGGTGTCATGGCTGGTAGATTTCGTTTTATATTATGAAATCCGAGAATCGCATGTCATGTCTTGAATTTTAGGTGTGAATATGTCTGGCGACCTTAAAACTCCGAAAAAAAGCATACCTCTCGGGACACTGTCTGCAATATTTTTAACGTAAGTTATTGATTGTTGGTTGTTTTTTAAATCTTTTCTAATGATTCTCTCGCATGTAAATATCATTTTCACGATGGCAGCAATATGCTACGACTTAGTTTTATCATGTGTTCTTGTACTGGATAGCATTGATTTTATGCCGTATGTCACTGGATTTTTGGTTTAATCCTGATCTATCCTGTCTACATGTCTTGCTGCCACCCTATGAATCTTGGGAAATTAATATTTTTCATTCAATGATGTTTTTGAAGGTTCCTCCTATACCTCTTATTTGTGCTGCTGCTTGGATCAACGTGCTTAAGGTCAGCGCTGCAAAATGACTTCATGATAGCAGAGAAAGTGAGTGTAATATTTCTTTATTTTGGTGCAATTGTAACATTTGATTTGTTGCTGCTGCCTGTTTGTTTGCATGTAGCCTACAGTGGTGTGTTTATGATACATACTATACATTGGTATAGTATATATGCAATTCATTGATGTCATATGTTATGCTAGGTGTATACATATGCAACGCAAGATGTTGTGATGTGTATTTACTGGAGCATGAAGAGTGGTGATTTATGTGTGTGTGTCACATGTAACATTGCTTTGTTCATAAGGTTTCTGCAGTGTCATTTCTTTGGCTTGCTGGCTTGTACATGTCCAGTACATCTTCTTGCAGCACAGGTAAGGTCATGCTTAGCTTGGAAATTTGCATGAGCCGAAATCGAATACTTGCACTAGGGTTGTCCATAATTTGGAAAATCTCACAAATCCTGCGTATCCATGTCTCATTGTATAGATTATTGATAAAAAACATCGATGAGCCTGCAATAAGTTCAGAAGAAAGTCGTTAAGATTTGTCTAAATGCGTTTGAAAGTGGCTGCTACAGAGTGGGCGTACCAGCGACCATAGAACGGCGAGAATACTAGGAATCATGAAATCACGGCGATTGATTGGGTAAGCAGCTATGCCTGAATGACTATGACAGTGGCGGCTTGCTGATCAGCTGTTCGAGGAGTCTGGTAACGGCGGTGAATCTGTAAGCGCATTGTAGGTTGGTTCGCATATGATGATTTGAGATTGATTCGGGATATGTTTAGTAACATATTACATAACGAACAAAAGACAGCTGCTTCACAAAAACGTTTGAAACATGACTGGGTTATTGTGAAGGTAACCGTTGTAGTCTGTGTAGGGTGTACCTTGCTTTCATCGAGGGAAAACACACAAAGAAACATTGCAATGGCAGTTATGCAAGTAGCGTACGAATTTCTAGTTTCAGAAGGGATCTACCATCATTGATTACAAATATGAATCTTAACAGTGCTAATACTTTGTCTGACCTCATTTGGCTCTGGTCGTGGTATATAATTTAAGTTTTGAATGCTCTAAGGATGGACTGAATCGTCCGTTTATGCGTGGCACCTGTCCGATTCTTACAGCAATATGAATCTACCCGTAAGTGCTGTCAAAGTCCTCTATCATACCAGTGAAAGAGATCTAAAGGTATGCACATACTATGCTGGTAGGGTCAGCAAAACTACAGTTTGCTTGTAGAGCTTATAGCCTGTCCCAAATGAATCATAGATCATCACTGGCTGCATCACGACTGATGTTTNAATCAAACCAGACNTTNATATATAAATGGATTTAATCGATGCGATAGTTNCACTTCTTCGTAGTTCCAATGTAAGCTACCTGGTCGNTCCACATATCATCTTATAAGCATNCAGGATTGTCNCCCGCAGCATCCATCTCACATGCTGTGCTGCACCAGTTTGGCNATGGCTAATACTTTNCTCTNCTACCCAGAAAAGCAGGAGGACTCGGCGTAATCACAAGCATATCAGACNAGATGTTTCTCGGATTTATANTTAGTNCTACAAGTTCACAATCATTCTCNGTTACACCTCACCTCTGCCATGTCTGCAATAGGCTTTTGCTGCTATGAACCTATCGTAACTGACTTTTTAACTAAAACATTAAATCACCAGGTGTCACATATTATTGTTAAATCACCAACCTACAATGCCCCTACAGAATCATCGCCGTTAGCAAACTTCTTTAATGAGTAGAAGCACGTAATCAGAAAGTTGCTGCGGTCGTGATCATTCTAGCATAACTGATTAACCAATCAAGAGCCGTGATTTCGTGATTATTAGTCTTTTCTCCGTTCTATGGTCGCTGGCACGCCCACTCTACAGCAGCTACTTTCAAACGCATTTAGACAAATCTTAACGACTTTCCTGAGAGCTCATTGCAGGCTCATTGACGTTTTTTATCAATAATCTATAGAATGAGAAATGGATACGCAGCATTTGTGAGATTTTCCAAATTATGGACAACCCTAACTTGCACGCTTGGGAATGCAAATAACTTTGTTTGGCAGCACATATTATAGTGGTGGGTGCAGTGTGCTTTGTATATAATGCGTGAATACTGTAGCGTAGTGTGAAGTGTGAATATCTTTTCTATAATTTCAAAATCCTACAATGTAGAAATTATTGATATAAAAGACCAAATAGTTTTGGTAATTTTTTGATGAAATTTCGTATGGATAATTGCTGAGCTTTTTGTGTCTTCTATCTTTCTAAATATGTCTTTCTATTAGACTACCGTACGTCCGTACCTATCTTGGGGTGTAACGTGGTGTCTTGTGGTACATGTGCATCGCTTGATGTCAAACCTGAACATAGCTTTGCTTTCTGTGACTGTGCACATGTATCCTACAGCTGTATAGCAGTGCAATGTGTTGCTACTTGCTCTTTAAAGCTTCGTAAATCTGCTTAACTAATTCATGGGTAGAGAATAATTGTGTACACTATGCATGGTGCACGATGCCTCGGCTCAGCTACAATACTTGGATGTTGGACCTTAATGGTTCGAATTTCAGTTTCAGCATTGAAGGGGCCTACATATTCCCAGCGATACTTTACATACACTTGTAATGCTTTACCAAATATGACTTTTAATAGTGTAAGGGCCAATTTTAAGGTTTTAATGAGGGTAATGTATACAGGTATGGCATGTTCGATTGCATGTTCTTGAACAGTAGACTTTTTTCTAGCAAGTGTTTGCTACTGGTCAAGATGTAGGCTTCTTTATGATACCCTTGCTATTAATGAGATTCAGATGTACCACATAGNTGTGNATNAGANACGANCTCGATTGTAGGCCTACGGCCTGTTGTGACGATAGAACCGCAGATACCCCAGAGGGAGCTTTCCTGGCGCTTACATGAAGCAAGTTTGAAATGTATTAAGCGACGCATTCAATGCTTTGTACTTTATTTCAAGGGCTATACGGCGCACCGCGTGTCCTCCAATCGATAGCGNATCAAAATGTGGTGCCCTTCATCAAATGTTTTGGCAAAGGCGTGAGTTTTGTGATGTCGGAATACCATTTTTCGCGCCAATTACGACGCTTGACTTTTCAGTACGGNCCAAACAAGACACCGATCATTGCCATATGCTTTGTTGCTGGGCTCTCTCTTTTGTTCATCTTGATCGGAAACCTCAACGTGATTTCTCCCATGATCACTTGCAACTTTATGTTGGTGTACGCTGTGGTGGATTACGCGCATTTCGCTCTGATGATGGACTGCGGGATGGAACACGTAGCTAAAGCGTCTGATGCTGTGAGTACCAAGTTTTATCGGACTGTCCACCTCGCCGGTGGCTGGTATCTTTACAGTTGATGGGTGATACTTTTCCACGGATACAATGATTTATTGAATATTGTGCAATGCATTAGAATATTGTTCTGGTTGCAAAGTAGTCCACGGTTAATACTGATACGATTGTTGATGCACAATTGTACAATGTTCTTTTCAATTCTCCACTAGCTGCTGCCGATTACCCCTGACTAGTGTCAGCCGAAAATATTCGGGTTCATTTCAATAGGAATATACTAATCAAATTTGTATTGAAGTTATGTACCTCCAAGAAACTCTTGAAATATTGGTTTTGTATGTATGAAAGGGAAAGTCATGTAGGCCTATTAGGTACTAGCCTTTGGTTTGTTGCTTCATCTCTGTCGCAAATTNCCGCATATGTCCAGATTTGTTATCGACACCCATGATTCAATGAAAAAGTTATACGCGATTTAAATTACTAAGAGACATTTTTACAATCTGCCGAATGTTTACATTTAGTTAGTTGCTTTAATGCTGTCGCAGATCCAACTACAATTTCTTTCTTTCTTGGAGATAGCCTTGAAAATGAAGGTGCACGAATCGACTATATTTGGAATTTCTTTTTTCAATCTATGTTTTGGGTCTTGTGTGGTTAGCATGTGTTGACTATCTGACTAATTAGCAGGTCATAAAGTCCTTGAGTCTAACTCCTTGTCAATGAAATCATAATTGGAGCGAAATATGCTTTTGGTCTCTACTTTTCGTATCCCCTTCATGTTCCTGTCCTTTATTCTGAATTCATGACGTAGTTAGCTTTTGATACAATTGACAGCCTACCATGCTGTGCACCAATATCTGGTGGTTTTTGACATAATCTAAATCGCCGGTGTCAAGATATTGTACTTGTTCTTAGCAATGCCTTGTTACTTAGATGTGACACGATAGGACCGATTTATAAGGTAGCAATGTTCTTAATTTTACATTATGTCAATATGGCCCAATTCGTGCATAGTGTGATGTAGTTATGAGTTCTGACTGTATCCAGCAACGTATTTGACCAAGTAGGACCAGTAAGGCCCGGATATGTATATGTAATGCAAGGCCCAGCACGGACTCTGGTGCGTTTTACTAGGACGTCACAGAGTTTGATGTCAAGAATACAGACGACGCACTTCAAGAGTACAAGGACGCTCGGCAAAATCTGTTTCGAATAAAATCCAATCAAGATTTCAACGCCAATCCGGAAACATCGAGAGCTGTAAGTAGAATGCACGATATCCGTCAACAAGTCATTATGACTATTAATTGATCATTTCAGGAAGAAGACATCGTGGTGAATTCTCCAAACGGAAACACAGGTAGGCTACCCGTGTTGGAATTTTCATTAGTAACAGGATATGTTCTGGTGTGTTGTGGTTCAACAGCAGTATTCATCATCGATCATCCATGAAATGTACTTGTGAACGAAATTCGTTCCGTTTCTTTATGTCAGATTAAGTTCCTTTACGCTCTTCAACAACTATTGTGTCGTAGCGCCCGTGTGTACACTGTTACGCCGGGAGTAATGATAATGTCGCTAAGGATATTTATCGCTGCTCTTGGTATAAATATGTCGTTACACAAAGTCTCGAACGATGGAANTTCGCAATACATCATGCTGAAATATATGGCTGGTATATTCACGGAACNTTACATATTCCCNACCCTCTGTGAAATAAAACACTGGGACNGGATAATGTAAACAGTTTTCTTTGCTAACTGCGTTCACATTATCTATATNTTACGTAGGTTNTACCCATTATCCTTTGTGTTTCATTCCGTAACGTTTGACCATTACTACATGAGTTTGTTGATGATATTCTGTAATCTTGCGCTGTATTTGATAATCTTGATAGTGGCAATNGTGTTTCGTTATAGACGTGGTTCGATTTGCTGTGGTATAAATTCAACTGATTTACACAGTAGNTTNCCGAAGTGAAATTTAGAAATANGNCAAAGTCTATTTGCTGTTTGTATTGTGGGCGTGACTTTACGGTACGTTCTGATATTGCTGCTCTTGTAATGTCAATGGAGTTACGCGTTAGCTTACTTGAAACACTATTTCGTATTAGGTGCATTGTTTGATTCTTCCTTCTGAACTNTGCCNGGCGTNTACATTCCATTCGCAAATATGAAACATTCGATTNATAAATGAATGGAAAGAATTTGTTTTANTTGTGNCAATATTCAAAGTTATCCTNCGNCTAAGGAAAAATTGGCNATATATNGNATTCAACTGAACTCGCTTACATTTCCGACATTGGATAGTAAGAGGTTTTGCCTTGATCGAAGGATTCGAAATGTTGTGTGTGGCAATAATATAGGTAACATTCTATGCGACACTGGACAATTACATGAGACTTGTTTGAATATTGCAAAATTATGACCCTGATGCAATAAGCCAGCATGGGATGCTTGGCGGCAGTGATAATGCATGACACGTTACCGCCTGGGGTGGATGTCTCAAGGGAACTAAACATTTAGTGCCACTTGCTCAATATGGTTTTAGGTATTTGGTCCAAATCCGGGGTTCACAACCTGCGATTCTAACTCTACGCAAGTGACCAAAAATGTCGAAACTCCTGACTTCAAACTTCCCAGCTTCCTCTTCATCTTTCGGCATCTTCAAAACGGTGCCCACACTCTTCTCCCTAATCTCTTTGTTGTTATGCCCAACTTTCCAGCCTGATGCATATTCATAAATTCATTATTACTGTTTTAATAATCACTTATTTCAGTACTATGTGTTTGTACTATTGCTACGCTTGTGTTATATGGGGTACAATTTTTACAGGCATATGTTATTTAACGATGTCATCAAATTAATGATAAATCTTTTGCTCACGACCGTTATGTCCCTAATGTTGCACTGCAAAGCGGCCGTCTAGAAAATGTTCTACTGGGATTTCAACTCGGTATCTTGTAATGTTTCAGATGATGCGGAGCATTCACTTTATAAAACGTTCAATCTGAAACAGGACTCAGCTAAGGACGGATTGCAGCCGGAGGAAAATTCTGGTAGCAATTTTGAAGTGAGTGATTTGTCTATTCCCCCGTCAAGGACTACGTTGGTTGTGGTGTGGGTTGTGATTTGTTTGCGAATTGGTGTACTTGTACAGAGAGCTTTGGGGCGGATCCTGAATGGATTTTGTAGTTTTTGCATAGAACCATTCTGGGTTGGGATGAGTTTATCTTGAACAAAAGGGATCCTATTGAGGGTCTGTGATGGCAAATGACGCCAATATTGAATACACTGGTCAACAAAATGAAAAAAACAAATTTGTCATCTACGAGTCGTGTCTAGGGTTTTCAAGGGTGCTGATTACAAATATCGCATTAGTTTTGCCACATTGATTCCAGTTTAGAAAATACGTATACACTTCAAGAGCCGTATTTACCCCCTAAATATTTCACTTGGTAGGAAGTAAATCGTAGC
>ATSW01002010.1:0-10388 GCA_000444245.1 Botryllus schlosseri | reverse complement strand
TGCACTCGGCATTCACCATCCGGAGCATATATCCACGAATGCATTGCGAGAGCTCACAGGAACGGTCCCATGCCGTCTACTGGCAGCTGAACGACGCTTCCGCCTAATCGGCCATCTAGTGCGGCATCAAGACGAGCAACCAGCCGCCGCCATCATCAATCACATTCCGACGGAGCCATGGCGCAGAGGTGGCTGGAATCGGAAAACATGGCGCTCGACAATGGAGACTGACCTAGCGCAACGCGGGCTGTCGCTTGAAGATGCCCACGACCGCCTACGTTGGAGACGCTTAATACGAGCCTACAACTGATTATCTTGATGTTTTTTTTTGTTTCCTGTTTTCTTTTGCCCTTTTCATTTTTATTTATCTAATTGAAAAGTCGATATATATATACATGAGGGCCAATATCCAACACAAGCTCTTCAGTATTGTGGTGCTGCCCTACTATAGACCAGTCATAAAAAATCAAAATTAACCTAAATCGTATTTAAGGCAGAGGCTCGTTTTAATTAGACAGTTTCTAGTGCCTTTTTGATATCCCACTCGTTGTATGTGGCTCTATCAAAAAGCACTAACTTGATTCAGATTCTTGGATTTCTTTTCAAAAAGGCAACAACTTTGGTGTGGGCTAGACTCCAGACTCCATTATACTCACAGATCTCTCCAAAAGGTAGAGTCAATATGTAACGAATTTGGTTTACAAGTCTTTTTCGGTTACACAATCACATATACATATTATTCAAGTAGTTGAAAGGTAGGTTACTTTTAAAAAGTTTGGTCCAGCAATTACAATATTGTGAATTGTGATGTGTGCCAAGACCAACGTAGGGCATGAACTCTGTCATGACAAGACGCAGATAAATACATTAGGAATTTATAAATCGATTCAAAAGTTTGATGTTCTCCATTAAATGAACTAGCGCAGTGCCTTTCAACCTGTGGGATGGTACGCATTTGTGNGGATGGANAAATTTNCAGTGCGGATGAGAGACGTGGTGCAGATNAATGCGGATGNAAATAGTGAATAATTGTNTTGTACTTGTTCTGGCGTGGAATAATNNAAATAAACCTGATAGGNANTTCNAGTGCAGTGGCTCCATAACCTTGGTCGTTGAANCGTAAATGCAAAAACGTGTTTGACCTATTCGTATCTTTTACAATAACTTTNTCTNACGCCAGCCGTAGTGAATTACTNTTTGTGCGCTGTATTNATTACCTACNAAAAAGTCTGGTACAAAACCGGGTGTAGTGGCATGNANAGGCTACAGTACATCAGCTGAGTNTGAGCNTGCGACACGCGGGATTANTGACNTAAAAATGACTGTCTGCTTTATTTNTCNGGAAAATCATCGTATTTTCGTAAANATGGTTCGATTAGCACGAGGCACNAANATAGTAATNCATACCATCATCACAGACTCACACTTGCAAGTTTCTGTAAAGCAAATTCTGTCCCCGTCACGGCTCCTCAAAGTATGGGTNGCAAATGGTATAATTTTGAGTCTCCACGCCACCTAAGTGGNCTGNTAATATGCAGGNAAAATTTGTGGANTTTCTTGCAGATTGTTTTTATANATCCAAGGNCACTGTNTATCAGCGTATCACAAGGTATCCAGCTCATATGTGCTTATNNTTCNTGTTAGTTTTGGAGCTTACTTTCCAAGTCATATGAGAGAAGCATTGAAACAGACATGCGGGTTTTGCAGCCATTCAACGAACTGGAGGTTGTGAGACCTTTGTCGGAAACCTTATTTTTTGCCCAAGGAAAAGACGCTGTATTCTGGATAGGAGTGCGGGATGGTTCTTATAACCACCTGGATATCCAAGCACTAGAAGTTCTTGTACCAAACTGAACACTTATTTCGCCGAAACGGGTTTAGTGCACTATAGTTGAAATCAAAACTACGGAATATAGTGGTCTTTTTAATGAGACATTGATAACCTGAACCAGTCGCTTACTTCTTGCACATATAAACAAAATCTTGTTAAGTATCTACTTTTTCTTTTTGTAGAACAATTTTCGGTTGGTTTGTGCCGATGAAATTTATCTTACAGAAAAAAGTGCTGATGGTTTTCAAACGGTTGAAAAGCACTGCACTAGTGTACCGATGTATAAAATTCTATTAAATCTGACAAACCTCCAGTCTATGGCATGGTATCCATCGACCCATTCTCGTAAACATTTATTTATCATAATTAATCATCATTGTATCTCAGCGGTACAGTTCCCGTTTGAGTTCATATCACCCAGTGATTCTCAAATACCGTATTTTAGCTAATTTTTGCATCTATTATATACCAACTTTGAAAGCTCATTTTCACTCAACATGAAGTTTTTGTTTGCTGTGAAGATTACTGCTTCTGCTTGGATGGCATTTGACTTCATTTTGATTCCTAAAACTTTTTAGTATGTTTTGCTTAGTATACCGGTAACTAATTAAATTGGTTATGTTATGACCACTTCCATTTCTACTTCACCACCAAACTACGGTACTTACTATTGCATTTTGATTTTGAAAACTACAGAGTAGTTTTGAGATTAGTTACAACACTTATTTTACTGAGTTACAGTCCCCTGTGTTGTTGTAGTTGAAAATGGTTTCCAAGATACTTCCTGTGTATTGTGTGAATCATTTTGCTCTAATCGAGAATCTACTTCGAAAGTAGCCACATCCGATTAACACTTGTAGTAAATTGCAATGCTGACGACACTGACCGGCTGTGCGATTTTTTTGTGTAGGAACGCGAGCCGCGGAAGGTCTCAACGCAATAGAATGGAAGAAACGTGAAAGATCAACAATGCCAAACGGGCCAAACAGAAAAATACTGTCTCTATGCAACTTGACTTATTTTGACAATCTTCCTAGAAGTGTGAACGATAAAAAGTTGAAGGTATGTCAGAATCACAACTGTTAGCATGCTTTGTATTTTACCTTGGAGCGGTGCCTACTAACCGGGGTTCATACGATTACCCCAGGGGTTTTATGAGCCAGACTTGGACAACTACATGATTTTCAGGTTTTCGGAATCATATTAGAATTAGAGTTATAGCTGCAAACTTTTTTTTCTTCTCAAATTAGACTAGAATTCGAATTATAACTGGACCGTTTTTTTTTTCAAATTAGACCAGACTTCACGATACATAGTCACACAGTTTAACCAAATTAGATAGTAATTAGAATCACTCAATTGGCAAAAGCTTGGACACGGAATAAAGTCCCGTTCATATCATATCAGGCCTTATTCTCATCAGCATGACGCTGACAAATGTCTGCACACTATGCTCGACTCGTTTGGACGTTACAGTTCTCCTGTAGCAATTCTGGATGAACCAGAAAATACATTAGAATTAAGAAATTGGATTAGAATTAGAGCAAAGAGAAATTTCACCAATTATGTTAGAATTATATTACCGAAATTTTCCTATAATTAGTGATATCAAACAACCAGAATTATTCATTTGTCAAAGTCATTCTGAACCAGACTCATACAGCAGAAGTCTCAATCATTTACTTTAATATATGTTGTGTGATCATCATGTTATATGTTTTTTTCCTTCAACAATGGTGGTAATGCAAANNTGATTCAGTGGACCAGTATTCTATAGTACGGTAGTGTNTTAGATGTGTTACCTGGTAGNTTATTAGNGACTTNCCGAAAATATGGGGTTCTNCAAATGCTTTCAGATTAATGTAACGGTTCACCGGGTTAGTAAAGGTTAAGAACCACTGTCCTCGCATAAGAACCTCGAACAAGTAGCATCGNTTGAGANTATNCGATCCGTCATGTTANCANTTTCCATTCATAGCTATGACACAAGTCTATCGTTAAACTGATTATCACTGGATACAACTTCTCTGCTTAAATATGTGTGTGTTCTATGAAGTGCTATCATCGAGGTAGTATACTAAATGACTAGAGCAGTGGTTTTTAACCTTTTTCTAACCTGGCGATACCTTATGCTAACCTTGAAGTCTTCAGCGAACAATGCTTCAAGTGCTGCACCATGTTTGAGAGTAGCCTACAACTCGTTAAAGACGAGTCATGAGTCATAAATACTTTCCGAAATTTCAGGACATTCTAAAATACCAAAATAGTGACGTTTGACAGTATTATATATCTGGCAACGATTTGGTCGCGTTTCTTGCAAAATACATCAAATGGTCAAAAGTGAGTTGTTGGTTTTATCCTGTCTCTCAGAGGCTTCAATGAGACCTGATATAACAGGTGTGATATCAAACGGACAGTAGCAAATTTATCATTTGATTAATGTTAAGATTCTTGGTTTCAAGCTGCATGATGTTGTCGTCATTACATTCTGTGTTGATTTTGATTTTTGGAAATTTTACCATTACATAAGCTGATAAAGTAGAGAAGCGCTGTTCTATAATTTTCTGTAGCCGTTTTGTGTGACTAACTCGTTTACTCTGAAGAATANTNGATAAAGTGATTCCATTATGTTTTCAGNAGCTTCTCCTGTCCCAATTCANAGATCNACATGGTGCAGTTANCATGGATTCTCGAGAAGACTTTCAACAAAGATGGAGTCGGAAGACCGCTCTGATACGCATTCATTAACATCACCAAGCACGAGCACGCTTTGAAAGCTACGAAAAGTTTTGATGACAATCCTGGCATCTTCGTACCNATCAAGAGNCCCATAGTTGAATATCATTGGAAAACAGGTAAAACTGCAAGCGAAGCAGAAATTTTGTGACTTTGACATTNCCTTTTCTCGTTTTCTGTTTCNTGTTATGGTATCATTTTTCCTTTACAACACTTGATCATAATCATTCGGCCAATGAGGATAAACTCTATACTCACTTCCTAAAATAATATATACCAACAGACTCCTACAAACTGCTGGGTGCTCGGCATCTACTGTTTGGAATGGGGTCAAATTTGTTGTGCAAGGTTTTTAANGTAACCTGACGATTTGGCAATAAAGCCGATGAAATTAGANAAAAAGTCCCCCCTATTGTACAAGTCTGTCTGTAAACATATTTGNGACTATCGTGACTACCATTGCAGGGCAACAACCTGGACGGGAATGAGATTCGAGTTNATTAAGCTGTGAACAGACGTGAAAGGATGATAAATCAACAGAAGAAGCAAAAGAAGGAGAAGGATGGCAAAATGAATTTGTATCTCGGCAGGGANGGACTCGTACGACCAGGTATGTGAGGTCCAATATTCAGCCAAAACAATTGTCAGTATTGTGNGGCTGACNTACTCTAGACCAGTGCTCTTCAACCTTNTTCGACGTGGTACACNCTTTTAACGTTTGCTCAAAACTCGTACACCCCTGTTCATTAGGGGTCTTCAAACATGACTATGTTTCACAAATCGTACTGGCTACTTGATAAAATTGTTAGGTTACCTAACTTGAGCCTACACACCAAATTTGGTTCAATTCCAACTAGTAGCCGCATTGCTACGGGAGAACAAGGTTCCTATTTATCATATAAAATAAATACCGAAAAATTTGAAATTTTTCTGTTCACCCATGAAAGTATTAGATTGTCTATAAAAACGATGTTTTTCAAATTTGGTTCAATTTCAACCAGTAAAAGCGGAGTTATTGCCGTCGAAAAATTTGGATTTGAATAAAATAGTATTTGGTCACAGAGTCTATTCGCAGCCAGTTGAGCCGCCCGCCTCGCAAATTGGAATTTATTTCGTGTCAGCCCAAAAACAGCATGACCTTACGAACGATAATCAACCTTCATGTAACAGTATTGGGGAGAGAGTAGGTAAAGTTACTACTGCAGAAGCGATAATTCAGATCAGCGATGATAGCAGGCGCACCAGCCTACCACGTATCAGGCCTGCCCCACACCACACACAGTCGATAGTAGCACTTGGGCTGCAAGAAATGTCAGTAACCTCAGATCGTATGCCGCTATACACAGTCTATTTTTCGCTAATTTGCATCAGTAATAACAAAATACTAAATTGCAAATGTATGGCGAAATATTGGACATAAAATCGGCATTTTTAAGAAAAGGGTTTCGATTTCAAAATGGAAGCGTTTCACCCTTGCTGGCTACGTCACTTCATTTATGTGTATTGTGGTATTTATTAACGTCGGTTGGAAGTACCGATTCAAGAAGTCTGAGCTATCGCGGCGGTTCCCTCAAAAAGTCGCTAAAAGACAAATGACTAGCTGAACACATGCTTGTTAACTGCATACTTTCCAATACCAAACGGAACCATTGGTCTATTGCCGACGGCTAAATGAATAGCAGAAATATTTGCTTATGACATCACAATCAAGCGGTGTACAGTATTACACTTGAGATAACATCGTACCATATTGCTCATTAACCTGTGCGTCAACCTGTACTGGCCCATAAACCTACCTTTGTGATAGCTAGTCATCGGCCCATTGTAATTCGGATCTGATACACCCCTGTACACCCCATCCGAGTGGTACACCCTTTGCAAATTCTGGAACACCCTAGGGCAGGGGTCGCCAACTCAAAATGGGTCGCGGGCTACTTTTCCAAATTCCTGGAGGCCGCGGGCCGCATGACAACAATATCGAGATAAAAGTAGGCAACGCAGTTCAACAACCACGTCTGATAACTCTACGTTATTACAACGCTGTGCTTTCTAACATGGGCGACGGTTATTGAACAAACACAAATACAACAAAAAGTATCATGATCATCAATGTCATTATATTTTGAACTATGAGCTGTACACGATACCTGACAATGACAACACTCTGTAGCTGCTAAAACAGGGGTGGCCAACATTTTTGTTATTCACGGCCGCATTTCGCGTACTCATGTAGCCTGCGGCCGCATACCGGTGGTTAGTCGTGATAAACTAGATGGGGCCAAATTCCCACGTTATCATGTCCATGTCCATTGCCGGTACACTCCGAACTAATATATATGCACATATCGGCTTACTATGCGCACCAAATCGTTAGTAGTTATGTTGTAAAGAGCCACAGAAAACCAATCTGTAGTCGTGCGAAGCGCGAAAAATTTTTCATGTTCGTGATTGAATTTCGTCAATAAATATTAGTATAGTTTCACATATTACTATAAAATATTCATCCTTTCTCGGCCAATGTGATCAGATTCACCGATACAGCTGATGCAGGGGGTATCTGCGAAAACTTAGGGTTGTTATTAAAAGTGTCGACAGCCGCATAATTTTCCTTCTACTGCTGCAGATTGGCCACCCATGGATTGAAGAATCAATATTGGGGTTATAGCTATACACGGTAGGCCTACTTGCTACTATCTCCTCGTAAAGCATGGTCTTTTGGAGAGCCCGAAGTCGTTTTGCAGGCGTCTCGGTCTTGGCAGTGGTGGGCCATTGCACGTCAAGGCAATATGCCCATTCGTATCAGCAAATTCCGCATTCATGGAATGATATTACCATGCCGAAGCCGTATCAACTAGTGAGTAATAGTGATATTGGGCACATAGAATGGCTCACTTTGAAAAACAACAACATCATGTTTCAACTGAAATCAATTTCAGCGTTTCAACATGATTTACTAAGCGTTTTTCTGAATTTTTTTCAAATCAGGTCGCGGGCCGCAAAATAGGAACTCGCGGGCCGCATGCGGCCCGCGGGCCGCGTGTTGGTGACCCCTGCCCTAGGGTGTACGACAACCCCGGTTGAAGAGCACTGGGGTAGAGTATCATCCGGTCATGTCCATGTCGATATACTGTAAGCACCACTTAACATGATGTAGTTTTGATTTGCCTTTGAAATGTCTACTTTTAAGTGCGATTGAGTAGAAGTTTATCGTGCTCTACTTCCGTTCAAGTAGTCACACGAACTCTTATGACTACCTCCGTATTCATGAAATTAGAAATGAAGCTCTTTTTACTAGTACTTTGCATATATTCAGTATGTTATGATGCCAACATTGTAATACCAAATCCTGCTTCACTTGTCAAATCCACCCATTTGCTAATCCTTAGTATCGGCAGCGACGCTGGGTCTGCTGGGTCTTCTCCTTCATCTGTTGAATTGAAAGGAGTTTTGATAATCATAATAGTAAGACATAGCCAGTACCAGTGCTAACGTCACATACCAGCAAGAGTAGTCATTGTAGTCAAGATAGTCTATGATATCTGATTACCTCAATAGGTGTGCCGCTTACATACTACCTCTCAATTTCAGCATCACTTTTCACTCTCATTCAAACCTGTATGCAGGAATATTTTATGGCAGGGGTTCTCAATCCGCGGCCCGCAGACGATTATTTTGCGGCCCGCGACATCTTTCAATATAATCACTACTGGTCCTGCATTATTATGGAAGACAGATGTGTCAAATTTGTCGAAGAACAGTTGTTATAAAAAAGCCTAGCAGCTTCAATTGATAGCACGATAGTTTCATCTGTAGGTACATATATTAAACGTTGCTAGCTTGGTTTCAAGCCCAGCAATCCATATTTCGAATCATTTTTAAAATTGCCGACGACGTGACATACGCATTGTTCAAAATTGCTTGGAATATCGCTAAACCCAAGAATCTGCTGGAGAAGGTATGACTTCAATAAAACTTTAACGCACTGTGCAAATATTCGCTGTTTCCGGAACTTAACAGCAAGTCCCACATCACCTGACAAATTTCGAAGCTACACACTGTTAAAAATATTCTATGCCAAATTACTGGTCTGGTCCTGGCAGCAGTTTTACGACTCTGAGACCAGTAAATTTGAAAAATATTTTCCCGTAAATATTATTGACTGTCATTTATTTTTACAAAAACTGACTGTTAAAATTTTTACGGAATACTCCCGTTACTTGATGTAACAGAAAACGGCTGTAATACCAAGTTACTGGTCTAGTCCAGTGCAGCAGTTTTACGCTGATGAGACCAGTAAATTCGAAATAACTCTCCCCGTAATATGATTTTACATATGCTGACCGTAGGAAATTTTACGGAACATTTCCGTAACCTAAGGTAACAGAAATCTGCTGTAATATCAATATACTCGTCTGCAGCAGTTTTACGTTCCTGAGACCAGTAAATTTGAATCAGGTTTATTTGGTGCGGGAACACGTAAAAAAAAAGTAAGTGTGGATAATGACGGAAATCCAGTCTTTCTTGTGGAGATCATCGGTCAGCAACAGCCTGAATGAAAAGGGCTTCATCAAAACTTCAGCAGCAGTTGAAGGACTGTACTTTGGGCCATGCTCTTTTGTAGGTTCACTGTAAAAAATCTGGTAGATTTACTGGGAAATCTCTGTAAATTTTGCCACGAATTACCAGTCGCAGCCAATTACTGTGCGTAGCTTGTAATTTTACATTTTGATATGTAATATTACCTTAATATAGCTGTAAAGTAAGTTACCAGAATTTCTTCGCAAAATTACTGACAGTTACTCGTTACTGCAGTTTACCGAGCTATTGGCAAAATTGATTAGCTTCAAAATCGCTGCAGCCAATGTATACGTAGGACTGAATGTTACTGATATATCATTCTAGAGGTGATTTGACCTGATTGAGCCTCGTTTGCGAGACTGGGGTCTGTCATACCGAAATTGCTGGCCCTAGTTTCAATTTAAGCTTAGTAGGGTACTATAAATAACTGACGATCGTAGCTAATGTGGTACACCGTAGCCATATTATATTACATTCGTCACGGATAAGACTGATAAGTTAGAAAATTCGTTCAGGATGTATAATATGGCTCGGGGAAACTAGAAATATCAACACCGCATGCTCATGCTCAGCTGACCATTTGTTAATGGCGGACAAGGCGACCTGTAATAGGTTACATTAGGTGACTGCTTTTTCTGAGATTCGTAGTAAACAACCAACGCACAACTGTGACATCACAAGCAGCGTCTGGTTAAGTAAGTACACTAAGTAGTGAACAGCACATGGAATAAATATCAATTTATACGAAATTAGATGAAAAAAGGGACTATATGAAATGATAAATGTTTCTGTATGGAAAAAATGACCCAGATCAAACATTATAACGTGGCCAGTAAATATTATTGGTGTCATGTGTCAGCGGATGAATACCATTTATTTCGAAATCGTTCGACTGTTGTCTGGCTCTGGCCAGTGGCCATGAGTGAGATTTGAGCAAAGGGTGGAGCGAAGCTTGTTGTGGTTGAAGAAAGTGGACACGATCGTTGAAGATTCCTAGGAATGCTGAATGGAATACGCATCTTAAAAGGTAATACAGTACTACATAGTATTTTTTACCGTGAATATCTGACTCTGCACACCAGCCCTTGATGACTTAGATTTCATGATTGATATCTTTCATTCGCCGCATTCTCTGTACTATTTTGGGATATTTGTCGACTTATATATAGTGACCACATACTCCGCTGCGGAGGAGTTGAAACTGTTGGCTTGGAAATGTCATTTTCGGGCCGCAGCATAGAGA
>ATSW01002006.1:0-17080 GCA_000444245.1 Botryllus schlosseri | reverse complement strand
CTTGCCCTAATTATAACATATATCTAACCATAATTTTCAAGAAAGAGAACATTTGGGCGTCCTTCGAGGACACAGAAGATCTATCATTGCGCGACTGAAAATAAATTATGTAAATAATATGTACATGCAGACGATAAAATTTATTCCCTTCGCGACCAATAATTCAAGAATCACTGGCGTAACGAGTGCCGTTGCCAGATGCTGAAAAATGGTTGGTGGTGTTCCTTGCTTGAAACATTAAATATTATTAAATTGAATGTTTTACACGCAAGCTGGTAAAAATTTTACATTGTATGACATTTTGACACGCTGTACACAAGAGGTTGCCGGCCCCTGGTATATTCCCATCTGTATATCAAGGGTGGTACACGGGTGAAAATAAACACTCTTTTCGTTGAGTGTACACTCGTTTCCTTATCCGAAAAATTATTAAACTATATTGAATATTTCCGATAAAGGTGTAAATTTGTAGGCTATATTGTTACACGCAATATGAATCCAATACATAATTGAAGATGGCCAAGATGCAGTCGATGTAGAGACGGTAATTACACACCGTAATTATACATTCCGGTACAGCATTAACGCATATTATACCGCCATAATACTTTCCGTTAACAATAAAGTCTGATCGTGACATAACCACGTTATGCCAACTACAAAGCATCAGATCAGAGCATGAAAAACATCACCACAGTCAGGAATTAAACACGCCCTTGCAAGAGGGCGGAGAAACAGCACGACATGTCGCGCAGCAGTATAGCGGATGCGAAAGTAACATGGTCGTCGTAAGATGAAGATATAAAAATATCTGTTCTTTGTTTATGGTAAATATACCGTAAATAAGTCTTACGCATACTGGAGTAAAGAGGTCAGTCGGTATAAGACGCATCACAAAGTTTAGACACTTCACGACACGGCTGCTGATAAAGATGTGATATAACGTAACCGCATTATTCATGCTGGACAATATTTGCATGAATTACGCCGTGATACATTACACAATGCACTACAAGGCTCCTCCTACCATACATTTTTTCTAGCTTGAAAGCGTGCTTTGTTCGAGAACTAAGGTGAATCGCATTTAGGCATCACATTTTTAGAACAAACCGTAAAATAAGTCGTGGAGTCATAATTCTCCTGGTATCGTCTATTAGGCCTACTGTATGTCCAACAACAGTAGTTTACATTAAACAAAACTAAAACAAATGTCCTACTATTCAAAAGATGTTCTATCATGTGAGTAGTATTGGGATTTCTTAAGCGTTTTTCAACTCATTTATTGGGACTATGGGATCTCGGACACGAGAGCTAATGAAACATGTTGGGCACTTGTCCGGATAGCGTTGATTTTATGGAATAACTGTCAGAGGCAGATGGAGTCATGCATCTCCAGTAAATCTCGCAAAACACACGGTTGTCATGAGTTAATGTTTCATGTCTGTAAATTTATGCTCTTACCTTACCAGCTACTATTCCCGTTGTGTCTCCGGAGATATCTTAAAGGGATGTTGGATCTTTTGGAGTTCTCTTAACAGGAAACAGGCGATGTCTTCTTTGTTTTTCTGGAATAAAAAGTGAATTGATATATATGATTGTGCATTATCGGTAATTGTTGGAAATGAAACAATGTAGCGCTTTTCACAATATCGGTCTGTCGTGCCAAGGCCCAAATTTACTATCAGGAATCCGGCTAAAAATGTGTTAAGTTACTGCATTTTTGGCTAGGACGAACGCAGCGTGAGATATTAGAAGTTATGGCCACACACGAGAAAGTTATATGTTGTGAATTCTGCGTTTAAGTTCAAACACAAATCAGTCAAAAACGCTCGAACGACTATCGTACTTTGGGCATGCAAGGGACGAGTGATCTACCGTCTCGGGTACGTGGCATAGATCGCACAATGCACCATCGAGGCAGCCAAACAGGGACATTACATTACAATCTCATAGTCTCTGGATTTTCCTATTGTCCAGCTTCTTCATGCGTGATTCTTAGCAATGGAAGTACATAAGAAATATCTTCTACTCAGAGGTGGTCAGTAAAGAAGTACTTTTGCGCAGAGCCTATGTAGATTGCGGTTACTTCCACTGTATACGTACTGAAGTTGCTATGTTTTAGACTGCTTCCAGTTTTTCTTAGACAGTTTTGTAGGCAAAAAAATTTACCTTTCACGCTTTTCATGACATTGCCATAAGAGCCGCTGGAATAGACCGCGTATCATAGTAACTGAATACAGTCTCAAAGATTCTACCTATTTGTAGTGTCATTTTTCATTAGTCGCGAAGATATAAACCGTGCAATTATGAACGTAGTTGCCTCCGATTAACTGCGAAAGCTCAAAGCGACCCTGCCACCAAATCTACTTTATGATGCTGCACGCTTGACTACTTTTCAGATCTTTTATTTTCTATTTCTACTTCCATGTAAATTAGTTTTGACATGTCTCACGAATTACTACTTCTTCTTGTAATTGAGTAGATCAGCCCTTCATCTACTCCGGCTATACCTACGCGGTACATATATGCCTGATCACGGATTCTCAAAGCAATATTAGGCAAATGAATTGAATATATAGTTGAAGACAGGACGTTGCTGAAGAGTACAGTTATTCATATTAGCATACGAAGCCTTGGATACGTTCAAGACTTGTTGCGAGGGTTCGTTAAGCGTGTTAGGTGTTTCAGGTTATCCTTCTAATCCCGGAAGCAGTTTGCTATACATCCTGTCTTATGGAATTTGTTGTTGCGCATGTGCAGCCAGCGTCGCGTTACTTGAAAACATCGCGCTCACATCTGTTTACACAAAACTTCCGGAGGCCGCAATAGGATGGAAGTCAAGCTTCCACGTGTTGAGAATCGCGGGTATACCATCGAATACGCGTACACCCGCGCAGCAAACACTTTCAAAATTCGGGAGGGGCATATTTTAGCAATGTCGCCACCAGAGGTAGTCACGTAGAATTAGAAACATACAGGTAAATAGAAAAATACGTATTCTAGGCCTACTTTTGGAAACTGAAAACTGTCAACTAGAAGTAGAAGTAATCTAACATCATGACCACTTGAGTAAGTAATGGGAGTAGGCTAAATATACTTGAAATAATTTGAAAGGTACAAGTACACGTTACTAGCGTTGCCATATTTTGGAATCGGAAAAGGGGGACACTTTTTTCAGACCATAAAAGTTAGTCTACCGAAATCGAAAACAGCTGATATTGGAATATTTACTGGAAATCTTGATGTGTCGACTAAAAAAATGAATTACTATCGAGTTACTCACTTTGTAACGACACTTCTCTTGTGTTGACTAAGAAATAAAAGGTGGTTTTTTTCTATTGTACTCCCAAAATACCTTATATTATCACTTATCAACGTTGACTAAGATGTAAAGGTATATTTTCAGATTTTACTCCCGCGTAACCAGTCGTCGATCTTTTACGTCAACAGTTGACGTCTTTCTTGTTCGTCTTGGGCATTTTAGGCTAAAAAGGTGGACATTTGGGCGAAGGAAGGAAATTTCTACAAAAAGGACGTATGGTAACCCTATATTCGTTACTGACCACGTCTTGGCATACCGCGTGTATTGTGATGATGCAGTTGAGTATGTGAGGTCATAATGTAAAATTCGGAAATTCGGGCAGGGATCCAGCGCTGAGAGCAAGTTCGTCTTCTGGTTGCTATTATAGTTGTTATTATTATTAATATTAACTCCGAAAAGGAAATAACGCGACGCGTCTCACCTTATCGGACTGGTGCGCCACGGCAAAAAATTGATATCTCAACACATTTGACCATAAACGGATTGAATTACCAAATTGCTGGTTATGACGAACTCAACGAGAGGTGATTGAAGTTGTGGTGTTGGAGAGTATATAGGCGAATTATCTGTTCACATCACAATGACGACCACAGGATTATTTTTGTTATAAAGAATCGCAAAAAGAGCCCAATCGACATCGGATTTTTGAACCGATGCCGATAAAACCGACGACTAACACCTTTACACCGATATGTATTTAGCGGATATTTAAAAGTTATTGCATCAAGCTTAAGGGTGCATTTAGAAACTTCATGGNATTTAGTTGAATAGATTTGCATCCATTTTTATGCTTGGACACGAAACAAACCGCTACACTGGACGCCTGTACGGCTATAAGGAATATAGTATATCCCACACTAGAAGCAGTAGCTTCACTGAATCCCTACTGCTATGTTGCACGAAAATGGTTTTATGGTGTCTACTGGCCGATACCGATATTTCTTTCAAAGTGTGATATCTACTCAATATTACAGACGAACACATAAATCTCTAACGTAACATAGTCAAACCGTAACGTATATTGTCCCACGAAAATATTCACTGTCAGTGCCCAGTCCAGAGTCCACGTATCGATTTCGTCCGCTAGGAGTAAGATTATGCGTACGTCAAAGTTAATTTTCAACAGTGGTGACATATTTAGAAGTTATTAAAATTACAGTTGAATGGATGTGTGAAATCCAGGCTTGTAATCTAGCCACAAGGCTCCGAGTCACAAGTCAATCTCACTTTTATAGTTTTGATTCGAGTCAAGTCGAGTCATTTCGATTCACCATCGAGTCAAGTCCGAGTCCATGTCAGCTAACAGAGGGTCGTGTCCGAATCATCGTAATATGACTCGAGTCCGAGTCCAAGTCATTGTGTTGACCACTCAGTTTCCAGTTAAAGTCTTGTTATACACACTTTTTATAACTCTGTTTGGTGATATCGAATAGTTTTCATTTGCAATATACCAGTTTTCCTCACTTTTATCAGTTTCTGATTGCATTTTCAAGTACTAGTACCAATAGACGAAATCCCAATAGTGTGGTTACTTTACTATTCTTCGAAACTACAATGAAATATCGGTATTGGCCGTCAGAGTCTCGAGCCATATGACTGGTTCGAGTCATGCGCAATGACTCGAGTTCAAGTCGAGTCAACATACAGATTGACTGGAGTCGAGTCGATTCATTTCCGTATTTTGAGAAAATGATTCGAGTCGAGTGAAGTCACCAGAAACTCGTGACTCGGTCGGACTCGAATCATTACAACCCTGATGATATCGTTAGACTAAAAATTGCAGCGCTGACCACGTGTCAAATATTTAATCTGTATATGTGTGGGTGGGGTGTCGATGCTATTTTTCTATGTTTAGAGTTGCTTTACATTGAAAGCGAATACAATATATAATGAATGCGTATACCAGATGACTGAACGGAATTCCAGGCCATGAATTCGTGTATGCTTTATTTGTGTGCATCTGCATCATAATTTGTTTTGCAAACCTCTGTTACGAGTCAATCGAGTCCGTCACAAGAATACCCCTACTGTCGCAGAATACCTTCATAAACGTGAATACATTTCGGTTCCTGCATAGGCCACGCCGAACTGCCTGCGCCTATGCACATTGGGCTGTGCAAAGCAGCATTTGTGCAAAATTAATCTTAAAGGAAGAGGAAATGGGCAGGTAACTTCCTGCGAGTAAATCGATCAGGTTCCGTTACGTCAGAGGCATGTGCATATGAAGTTATCGCATAGCAGAATTGATCGGTCGATTTTCAACGGCCTACACCTCTTTTTAAGTATAATGTCGTTCTCCTCCACAAGCTATGTGGTAAACTATGATTTGATAGTAGTAAACTATAATGCCAGAACGCATGTGACCATTTTAGTATCATATCCGGTAACAATCTCATTTCGGCTCATCATGATATATATATCTGTAGTATTCTAGGCCAGCGGTCGACGTCCAGTATCAGATATTCGTAGGATGTACCAGCTTCATAAAGGCTATGCGTAAAAGATAATTTGATTGTGTGAAAAATACGTGGAAGGCATGTCTGGTGGGGATTTCATCTCCGCTCGCAATGTGAATTAACCAATATGCGATGCAACTACATTTACAGACGCTGTACTTTACTTTTACTATCAAGATCTCAGTTATGGATGTTGCAATTGTCATGATGACATCACATATGCTATCACGCTGAAATGACACACGGAGATTTGGCGAACAAAAAGAAAAAAATCGGGGCATAGGAAAAGCTGTGTGTGCACCGTGCAGTGTGCAGTGACGTCGAGATTGAAGTGTGATACCAACATTAGAACTATAATCCCACAAACGTTTGATGATCCAATATCTGCGCTGATACCCACTCCATACCCACTCAGGTTCCGTTTAAAATTAAAAACTCGGCATAATTTCAATCACTAAGATTCAGTTTGAAATTCAGCCTAAAAAAATATAATATAAAATATAACCAGTGAACTATCGCAGCCCATTACAGTAATCGTGATAAAACCATTATCTGAGTAATAGATATTCTTTATCTAGGTGTGGAAGAGCAGAGCTACAACCACCCAGTCACAAGTGCAGCTATAGTACGTTGACGGCATAATATTGGCCCCCGACAACGATGGCCCGTGGCCCGTGGCCCGTGGCGCCGGTTTACCTTCGCTTGCACATGACGCCTTACTACGGGACACCAATCCGCTCAGGTTACGTGGTGGTTTTTCATCAAAGGGCCGTGGTATCTCCATATTGAGATACACAGTGCCGCAGATTACCACATATTGTATTTTGGTATAATACATCGATGATGTTCCTTACCGGAGTTTACGACATATCGGAAATACTTGTTTGGCGCAACGAGTTCCTTATGTTCCGACCATATGCTATCAAATCTGTATATCGTTCTAATAGAGCTGCTAGACTTAATAGGAGAAACGGGATACATGCGATCCTACTGGCGAAAATATCATAGCCGTTTGGACGATTATTGATCAAAACAGTTTGTTTAGACGTAGCCGGCAACGGCGCGGCACAGCGTAAGTCGTGAGCAACCGTGCAATACGACCGTACATATGCCAGCAAAGTCCCGTGACTTGAGAAAAATGGTCCAGAAGTGGGCTAAATATACTAAGTGGGAAGATACTGTTGACATGCTATTTTATGAGAATTTAATTCGGTGAATTTAAGCGTATTCTATTTGACATTTAAGCATGTGCGTACCTTGTCAAGAAATATGGAGAGTCAAGTAGTTTTGTAAACCGGGAATTAACAGCTTGAATCTGTCGTCACTTTCGTCCACATACTGTCGTCCTACCGCGGATGGTCAAAAATTAATTAATTGTAAGCGGAGCTGTCTTCAAAATTATTTTGAAAAGGACATGACAAGGATCAGGTTATTGTTACGTTACGCTCATTGAGCCATTAGTAATGGTAGTTACATACTATGCATAGTGATGTGTTTTCTAACGTGTAAAATAATAATAAAATGTTATCCCTCCAATGAAACAGAAAACATGATTAAAGTACGCTACACCAGGAGCCGACAACTTGTTTTGGTCTGTGGATCGGTTCCAAAAATTATTTTGTTTCGTGGACCCGTTTTCAAAAATACAGCATCTCAGCTACCAACGTAGTGGAAACACCATGATTATAAAAGAAAATTGAATAAGTCCGGCGGATTATTAAAGAAAGGGCGGAAACGAGTAAAGATATAAAACGTTGATAGTCTCAATTCTTTAACTGCTGCAAATCTGGCCTATGTTAAATGCACGACTCCGCATTTGCGCAGGTGGGACATAACTATGGCAGCGACTAGTAGCAATGGTGTGAACCTCTGAAAGGTTCAGGTTCGTGTGAACGCGAACCTTCTTGAAAGGTTCTGTGTGAACGCGAACGTGAACCTCATGACGTCCCGTGACGTCATATTGCTAATCCTAACCCTATCTTTCAATGAAGTGATAGCCTATATTAATGTACACGATACCTAGCGACGACTCGGGCCACATAATGTCGCAATGCTTAAGTACATATTGGCGTTGTAAACGTCGCTAAATGTATCAACTGATGCAATCAAAGGATATAATGCTCCCTCCCATAAAATCAATACCTTCCCTCGCTCTGCCGACAATTTCGGCGAGGACTTACAAGTGAATATAAGCTTACGCCTTAACGGTCTAGGCTAGACTGGACAATGTGTTCGGCGTCTGAGTATTTCTACATTGATATTGAGCAGAGTGTAAAGCGGGTCTCTATACTTGCTACAGATATTTACCCATTAACAAGTTATACAGCAGTAGCCAACACCTCAATCGCATGGACTTGGTTTTAATAATGCAGTAAAAATATGAAGTCAAGATTAACCCCGTACGCCTGCTAGATTTTCTAAATCAGAAAAGGTATCAATCTCATTGATTGGTTGCATAAGCATCATTGGCTGACTACGTATTTCGCTCGCGATGTTGTGTGATTGCGGGTCAAGCTCACAGCAGAGAGTCACTAAATATTCCCCAACGGAAAGCTGGATATTTCGAGCAAACTTTTGTAACAAAGCAAGTAAAACTTTTGAGATTGCCAAGGTGCATGCTCGTTTAGTGTTGATTTTTATGCTGCCAGCGCCATGCATAGAGTGGCCCGCGGTTCAAATGTAATAAATTTGAATCAACGATGTTATAATGAAGTGAAAATTGTAATATATGAAAAAGGTTCACAGTGCAGAACCTACCAAGGTTCTGTTGTGAACGCGAACCTCTAAATTTCAGAGGTTCACACACAGAACGCGAACGTGAACCTCACGTTCACACCATCCCTATAGCGACTAGTTACATTTGGCCAATATAGGTTGTTAAGGAAAAACGAAACAAAGCATGGCACAGATATTGCATGACAATACAATTGCACAATTATTGAAGATAATTTGTCCATGTATAATGACCGCTTTGGATATTCGTAAGCACATCGAGATGTTGGTTGTTCAAAACCGACGCAAAAACGAAAGTTCGCTATCCACCGGCAGCCGCGCGTTTATCGGTTGGATTCAGAATCGTATGATTCATCCCCCGTGCTGCCACTACGGATATCCCGCACCAGAAAAGCAATTCCTGCTACATGTATCTATGACTGACGCGTAAACTGATAACACCACAGCAGGGGTGAACTGGATAACAACAAGCTTCCGCGTATAGAGTCCGCGTCCCGTCCGCACGCTCGCGGTCATAGTTGGCGTTTCAGAAATCACAATTTCGTGCCGTAAATACGTTCCAGAAGAACGAGGCTATTCTAAACTGATCGCTCAGTCGTAGTATATTTGGAACGTTTCTAAGGCACGAAAAGTATCAACGATTCACGAACTTTCGAAACATTTAGGGGAAAACCTCGGTATACCACCAATGTTACTATTGAACTCCTGTGGGAGTGCGTAATCGCAATCGTAGTCGATAGGGTATACGCATTACCATACAACCAAGAGCGATCATGAGACAACCCCTGGAAAGGTTGGAATGACAAACATCAAAAACGCAAAATTAATCATAGGCGTTAGTAGCGCATCTCGGCGGAGAATTCTCGCGCCGTGGTATAGCGAGGATCGTTCACGAAACAAATATTCCGCCGATGCGGTATATCATGTTATAACAGTCAATCACACATTTCGCTATTATATTTACAAAATGGCGGCCAATGTGTCACTTATGCAATGTGTGATCTAGCGACTGTTTCAGCATTAATGCAAGGTTATGGATTGCACAAAAAATAAATCAGTGTAATGGATGGTCCTCTTCATGCCAACCTTGCATTTATCCATTTATATCTGGCGTTAGACAGTTAAATACATGCAATACCCACAATATGTAGCACAAGTAAAATTTATAGCATAACAATAGTAAAGTTTGATACACCACCTATTGGGATAACTTCATTAAAACTGACGGAATCACGCGACACAAAGTAATGAGCTTTCCTGATCATGCGATTCGTCTCAATTTACCCAAACGATGTACTATAACTCAGCTATAAAGAACATGATGACTTACCTCGCCAAAGCGAAATTCTTCCGATACTAATGTTGTGCCAATTCGATAGGGCTGCTGCGACTTCCGCGAGAAGTCTAGCTTATTTGCAGCTTCGGCCTGAGAGCTTTGATTGATTATTGGCTGCCTGTTGTATTTTCTGTATTGAATGCTTGGAAACGGTTCAAACCAGCAGCAGACTTTGCTACTGAGTAAAGGTAATATATGTCGATGCCTCACCGACAGACTACGATTACCTAGAAATACGCTAGAAAGAAAGGTCAAGCTGTCAAAGTGAGTGTTACAATCAAGCGTAGTCTCTTACTTATCGTATACAAAACTGCGGCATACACTGATATGCAATACACGACAGAAATGTGACACTCTAACCACGGCATGTATAACTTCACCGTATAAGTCCAGGTTTGTGGAGACAACATATTTTAGCGACATGATGTCCCGACCTCGACGAATGCTGCAGATGATGTTGATTACTCAAACGACCAACTTTAGAGAGCATGTGAACGAAACTGAAAAAATATATCGTATGCATGTGAGAGACATTAACAACCACCAAATATATTCATGTGATTTTCGATGCACAGTAAATATTCGTATTCCTTGCATATACTCTGCCACGCTTAGGAGATAGTGAACTTCTCGGGATCTGCATCTTTCAAAGATCCGGTGCATCCAACTACAAGAATGCTTTAGCTCATCTCACGGCGAACAAGATTCGTCAGAAGTACACACGTTACATTGTCGACAGGATCACAGTCGCTCTACCTCAAAATTTATCTCTCAACGCATTCGTGTTATAACTTGGAGTCGGCTGAAATTGGAAACATAAAGTTGAATATTCGCAGCCAGCTTGCGAATAACCTATAGTAAAACCAGTCATCTGAGCACCGCTTCAAACTACCGATACCGGTAAGCGCTTTTCCGGGATGTAAAATGCTATCCTACATAACGACGGTATTATCGCTGGCAGCATATGTGCCAGGAAGTTACATGGAAGTTTGAACAAGTTTTACGACGATCGTGTCGATAACGACACCTATCTATAGGCTGCAGTCATGATATATGTATCATACCAAACGCAACTTGTTCAGCAGTATTGTCCTGCTGTTGTTCTATACCTAAATTATGGGAATTGTATGTAATCCAATCATTTCAAGATTATGATTCATTACATAAAGAACGCAAACAAAAATAATCCAACATTTCAGTCGCATTCCAATTCAGAACGAGAGTATCAAAACCCAACTCAATATTTCAGAAGTGCTCAGCTTTTGAACGGGAGCCATATAAGCTCATGATGTCACCTTGACGTTCTATTTTCTAAACAGCTGATCAAATAATGAAACCCTGCATTAGTCACATCACAATCAAGTAGGACGAGCTCTCAAAATCGTGCCATTCGTATTCTAATTAACAGATCGTATAAATCCGCAATATGAATGAGTGGCTTCACGACTATACCTGGCGCTGATTTTTTTTATAAAGGTCACGACGTACCGTCATCGAAGCAATATGATACACGCGGAACTCGGGTGACAGGAGCCACGGTTGATCTAACGATGAGGAAGCAATCATGTGGCTCGATGCAAATGTTAGCCCGAAACTATTGATCAGCGAAACATATTTCATCACAGTAACATCAACTGTGACGAAAAGTCCTGATGTTGGTTCTAATAACGCACACGAAGTAATGATTCTCATTATCATGTTAGGAGTTTATTGAGAGAGGATTGCCAAGTATACGCTGAACGACTGCGGTGAAGCTGCTGCGTCGGGATCCGGGACACCATATACTCTTGATGAATGCCGCCACGTATATACCCTCATAAAAGGAAATACCTGACTATGAGAGCAACGCATCTCTACCCCGGGGTTGGGGCAATACCGCTTCACCGGATTAAGCGAAGCAGCATCACACAGAAATCGATTAAAAATTCATTCATAGAAATTTCCGTGTTCAGTGCCTCCGATAAATAATAACAATATGACACAGCGAACCCGTAATCAGTTTTTATGAATGACGAATTCTTTAGATCGCCTAATCCACATCTACTTTCACCCGCTTGCACCGCCGTCGTTAGCGCATGTTCCAGCGGAAGTTGGGCTGCTGATCGGCAATTTTAAACACATCAAATGTCAGCAAGTTCCCAGAAAAGAACCAATTGCCAATGCGACCGACAAAGATTAAGTAGACGGAGACGATCGCTGCAGGGATCGGCAATCTGCCACCTGGTTCATCATGCGGTATTTAGTTACCGTTAGTTCGATTCGGGGAATTATTATAACTTCCGTTAAAGTCGGCATACTATCAGTAGGGTGGGTATAGCGTTATCGTACAGAATCACTCAAAATTGACGGCCAAGTTTTAGCGTAGATTGACACAGTCTCTATCATGCTATGAGATGACTGCATGGTGATTGCCGAATATGATATGATAATGTAGGCTGCGCTCCATATATCCCCGAAATCCTTGTAGTGGATATTGCTATACCACAACTAAATAATACTAAATGTCACCATGTAGCCATCTGATCCGCGTAAGCGGTGTCTTAAAAAGCCTATAGAAGTGGGTCGTACTACAAGTCGGCAGATGCGGAATCAAAATGAAGACAATCGGCCTTGTGTAAATGATATTGAAACCTATTGCTTCTCAAAACGGATGGGAATTGATGGAACAGTTCATGGGAGATGTATAATGCATATAGACATCTTTGATTGGTGGTTCGGTAGGTTCCGTTTCCTTTTAGTATTGAATTGCGTTAAATCCCTACGGGTGGAGTTGCGGATGACGTGTTCAGAGTAACCGTTCTCAGGTAAGATTATACGAAAGTGGTCAAGCTCCGAAACCATTTTGTCACCCGACCAGATCATCAAAATTTTAAGCAAAGTGGGGCCATTATCATGACTTTTTACTTTGAGTTTCGGGCAAAATTAGTTCCAACGTAGGTAATGAACGGTGGGTTTTGGTTCCTGAAAATAACAGTTGAAAATCTGTTGGTATCTTGATTTCCGATGAAATATTGTATTCTTTTTCAATATCGAATCATGGAAGAGTGAATTCACTTTAACTTGACAGTTCGTACTTATTCTTGAATACAAAAAAGAGAATAGTCGACGTATCGGCAATGCATCAATGGCCTGGCTGAGTCGCGCTGGGAGAAACGCATATTAGGCAGGGTTGTGTTTAAAACAAAAATCGATTTAACACAGATTTAAAACAATAAGGCCCTTGTTTAAAACATGTCCTTTATTGTTTTGTTATTTTTCCTAGCCATGAAGTCACGCATATTCAATTGTGACGGCAGAGTGGATTTATATTCACAATTGAAAATATAGTTTAAATATAGCTCCTCTGACGAAATAGGCTTCCAACCCCTGTCATATACGGATCAAAAATATCTTTAACCAGGACTACATCGTCTTGCAGCATTTTTACGGTCGGCGGCCATCATCATCAAAACATTCATTCCGTACTAATGATCTTTTTCTACGTACTTTAGCTGTTGAACAGACTATATCGAGGGCTCCAACCATCCCATATCGTATACGTCGGCTATACCGGGTGATAATCGTCGTCCGTATGCTCATACAACATGTTTTGGGAAAGTATTAACACAATTATGGCATAATTATCCAACTTAAAAAAACACAATTCTTTTTAAAAGGTCTTTGTTTAAAACACTGTTTAAAACATGTTTTAAACAACCAATTGTTTTAAATGCAACCCAAATAATATCTCACAAAATTTTGGCCAGAATTGGTCTGAGGCGACCCATGCAGTCGCAAGTTCGCAACGCGACACAGTATGTTAGTGCCAAATTCAATGGAACAAGTCTAAAAAGCTATGAAATTTTACGCCAGAACGATGGTATGGCATTAACGTCCGTAGAGCGCGTTGACACAAACATCGGTAGTCTTATGTAACCGAACGTTCGTGAAGAAATCTGAACTATCAAATGAAGTTAGGAATACCTCTAAATCTCTTGCATTCTAGTTTCGAATCTCTCTGGCAAACGCGAAGAAATCGCGTACACATTGCGAGTCAGAAAACTCACGAACAGGTTCCAAGATCTCAATTCACAAAGGCTATCAAATGGGAATATTGATGATCGACATTTCAGATTAAAATGATACGGGTAGAGGCTGTCGATTCACGCGTTGCTACTATCACGTATACATTCACTGGATGTATATTGCATGATGATATCACTTCAGAAATCATTTTTTCATGTAAACCGTTGTAACCGCTGCGGGCCTGAAGCACACTCCATTAGTATTGGTTTCAATGGAACCACTTTTTTCATATATACGTACAGTACATACTACATAGAGTCCCACTATCTACGTCAAAAATCGTATTGTTGTGAACAGCTTACATAGGAAAAAAACATACATGATGTGGCTACTTCAGACGATAACGCAAAATCAGCACCGCGTTCTCACCCTAAGTGCGAAATATGTACAAAATATGTGGGAAAAGATACTGTATTCAAATATCGCTACCAAAAGAAAACCTGCACCTCGGTAGGTCTAAACCTGATACCGATGAACCTCATGCTGGACTCCTCCTATATTTTGTCAGACGACGAGGTATATAGCGCCAGTGATGGTTAAAGGGGTGCTACGATGGGCTGAGTTCAAGCTTGATTGAGCAGCTGATTCCACATTGGATGCTCATTATCTATAATGTTGACGCTTAATGTTGATCATCAATTATTTGCAATTGGTAAGTGGCTATAAAGCGCGGACAATGAATGGGCTCTTTGTAAGAATCGAGAATATGTTACTATTTGCACTGATCTCATACGATCTCATCCTATTCCGTGTCAATGAATAGATAGTAATGCAGCAGAACTGCGCAAGCCGTGAGGTGATTACCTGCGATGATCGAGATAGCGTATACCGGCTCTGCCATATTTCCATGTCAAGTGTTTAGCAATACTAAATTGTAACTAGACCAGTGGTTCTCAACCGCCGGTCCGCGGACCGGTGTCGGTCCGCGACGACATTCCTGCCGGTCCGCCAGGTATATTACAATTTTATACTTTAATTTCAAGATGCAATGTCGAAGGCTTATCCATTGATAAAATAAATGAAACATCAAATTTGAAACTTTTTCCAACATTTTTCAGTTTCTTTTCGCGCTTTGCACGATTTAGTGTCCCTAAATGTCTTGCTGATTAGGTGCCCTTCTCCGAGAAATACGTATGATTTATACGCATTTCGGCGTCAGCCATTACCGCGCCATGACGTACCAACACATAATGAAGTTTAGGTTAACATGGGACTCCGAGCAGTGGGCCAAAAATTCGGCCGCGAGAAAACCGCTTCAGTCGTGAATGATAAAAAATTTTCGCTATTGGCGCGATTAAGCTACGTGAACTCTCTGTTTACGCTGAGTAGAATCGATGTGCTCACAAGTAAAGGTGAAAACATCCACCCAACTGTAGGGTCTGGGAGCGAAGCTTCCGGAAGTTTGGTATATCGACCTGTGGGGTCCCCAATACCAATGTTTTCGGGGGTGAACTGACGAAGTGTTTTTCCGGCCCGGATTTGCGGATGGCCGGTATAGCTGCTGTAATGTGTTTTCTTGCGGCAAGCATTACATTCGTAGTTGCCAGAGTAGCCTGCGTCTGGTGGCAGTGGACAATGAGCAAGGTAGCTTGACAAGGTGCTTGGTTCGACTCCGATACGTTTCTTCTCTCGATATTGTGAAATAGAGAATATTATTAGAGTTGGCGTGGTCGGTTAAATCCACGGCCTTCGACGCGAAAGACTGTAAATGACTCTCGGCAGAAGCGCGTTTATCTGAACAGGGCCATTTTACCTCGACTCGGCAGACTCACTACCATAAAAGCACATAAATGCAATCATGAATATAATTAAATACGATCAAAACCCTCTAAATGTCACTCTCTAGCACCATATAATGCAAAAAAGCGGTTGCACACTTTACATTTTGGCTTCATTTCAATTTTGAAAGTTCACCGGTCCGCTAGACATTTTTTTTAAATTTTACCGGTCCGCGAGGTGAAAAAGGTTGAGAACCACTGAACTAGACCACCGCTATAATATATTCGTTGTAAACTAAATATATATTTGACATCGAGTCATGTCGAGTCAAGTCGAGTCAAGTCGGGTCAAGTCGAGTCAAGTCGAGTCAAGTCGAGTCAAGTCGAGTCAAGTCGAGTCAAGTCGAGTCAAGTCACGAGTCAAGTCACAATGCAAGTCAAGTCGATTGTTCGAACTACGAGGCATAATTACGTCGTCGCATTTTGATAAGTGTTTGAAAGTTGCCAATCCTTTTGAATCGAGGGACGAATATAGAGTTGACTAAACATGCAAAAAGACGTATCGCCCCCGCATACATAGACTGCTAAACTACCCATAAGTTGGGTTACCATATTTTGGAAACGGAAAATCGGGGACACTTTTTCAAAATTTATAAACTTAGAATGTCGATACCGGAAAATACTGAAAAAATGGTAAATTTTCGTAGTCGGTTGACTAAAAATAAATTTCCACTCAGCTCCCGAAATACCCGTCGGATCGTCATTTCGGTGCTGATTTGCGGCATCTCAGGCGAATTCTGCTAGGAATTTGACCAAAAATTCTTTAAAATGAGGACAAAATCTCAAAAAGGAGGACATTTAGGCGTCCTCTTAGGTCATTTTCAAAAACCCGAAAAAGGAGGACAAATCCTCCTAAAGGAGGACGTATGGTAACCCTACCCATAAGTAACTGTGTAGCCTCAGACTATATAATTTATCACCCAATATACAGAATAGAATACGAAACCTCTGAAAGTTGAAACAAATTGGTATGATGAAATACACTGACCACCTACCCGTCCGTGAGATACAAATCTAGCCTTTGCCGATGATTGACGAGTGATATAAACTTGTATACTATATTACAATTCCATTCGAAAATCTTACAAGACGCTTGGTTAAGGTGGATACCGACCACAATGGGCAGTATATAGAACAGAGATAAAAATTTGTCATTATATTACTTTANTANTGGAGTCAGGACCGTAACTGCCGCACCCCAAAACCCTCAATTGGGGNNNGAACTNGAAGGCGGGCCCAAAATTATTTCGTGAATTAACATAAATTATGGAGTATTAATTAGAAATTCATGCAACTATTTTAAAAAAATTTTGCGCTGCGCGCGATTTAATATTGTCATTGATTTCGGGGTACCCTTCCCCCAACAAAAATACGCATGATTTAAGGAAAT
>KE605091.1:0-10352 GCA_000444245.1 Botryllus schlosseri | reverse complement strand
TTACTGATTGGCCACGCGCGTCTGTAATTATAATTCTTGTCTGTCTTCCGTGTTCCTGAATTGTCGCGCCGTGTTACTGCTCAGTCCAGCGACGAATGTCAAGCGCGCGGCAATCATCTCTGCGTGAGATCGCGTCGCTTTGCATTGTGCGATGTGATATGCGTGCACAGACGAATCTCGTTAATTGGTTGCGGCCCCGCGTAAGACTGATAATACGACTTTTTGAATTGCAACTGAATGATACCGTCAAAATGGTCATTTCAAAAGGACTTAGGTTTGCGTTTCAAAATTGGAGGGGGTTTCGACACCCCCTGGCTACGCGCCTGTCGCCACCCCATGCAGAAATAAAAGTCGGCGCCTATGCATATGAATATGTATTCACGGGAGATCAAGGACTCTCTAATTGATAGCATAGCCGGAATCGTTACAGATAAAATGATATTTTTATTTCTTTTCGAGTTATAGTTGCGTTCGAAAGTGTAGCCTATTGCGACTTATCTAACCAGGAAGTTTATCTAACCCATGCATTAGGCTATTCGGTATTGACACATGTAAATTGATGCTACCTCGGTACATTTGGAGAAATTCCTAACCCTTCCCTTTTTTGGTCGGTTTACTTACATATACATCTTATGGAGGCACAGCATTGCGTCTAATGTTATCAGTTCACTGCTCATCAATTTTATTGCGTGCTGCTCAATTCTGTGGGCCTCAACTTTCCACCAAATAGCAAGTCTTTACCAAACAAAGTCTTAGGAAATTTTATTGGAGGAGTAAGTTCAAAGGGTGCAAATATAGATTTCAGGTTGTGGGGAATGAGGAGAAAAGGTTGGGACCCAATCTTATAATTTGACAATACCTTTATTTTATGTAATTTTTTTAGATGATGTTACTGCTAGAAGGGCGTTACCACACTAAATTTACATGCCATAAGATTCTGTTGCGATTTCCAAATAATCCCGCGTGTATATATTATACGTGCCGTCGTCGATGATTAGGAAACGTACATTGCTGACGACATATGATATAAAGAACCTGGGGATATCATTGATGTATATCAGGGCAGTTTAAATGGATAATTTAATCCAAAATAATTAGAATATAAGCGCCGGAATATTTCCACTTATCAAAAATAGAATATCACTTGAGAGGTTGGGCAAGTAGCGAAAGTATGGAAAAAGTATCAAATATGGTATGAAAGAATGTTGTTATAGTACTGAAAATTTTCAAGTATGGTATGGGACGATTGCGGCGGGTGTGGAGTATGGGAAATTCCCATTCCATTCCATTCCATACCATACCACTCCCCGCATCTGGTACTTAGTAAGTCATTCCTGAATATGACTATTTCAAACTTGAACGTGTATGTATTTATTAGTCTTTGTCGTGATAAGCTAGCGGCATTTAATCGTTTCAACAGGCCGACTCTTTGGTTTCTGGGACTTGTTCACATCACCCATATTGAAAACGATTGACCATCCCAGCATTTTGTACTACATACAATCTAGTTTCACTATACCTTAACATCCCGCACACGTTAAATTCCATATTATTTTACAGGTTCAGATACTGGAATGGCACTCGCGTACGTACGGGACAGATTTTTCAAAAACTATAACAGGGAGATAGAGCCATATCTGTATGTCGTGAAGAGAAATGGCCCATTAACAGATACGTCTGAAAGGATTGCCCGTGAAATCTCTAATATTGGAGACGGAGTGAATGTAAGTAGAATATCTGCGTATATATTGTTGACCGTGTCGAATAAATGATTAAAAATGCATAGGCGGTGTCAAACATACGAGTACGCATTATCATTGGAATAATTCCGCGCCCATTCGAGCTGTGGGCTCGCATCTAGTTTCGGGGTGTGGCAATTTTTGTACTATACTTTGGTAGACATAGGCACCTCAGTGGTGCGATTTAGTTTATGATTGAGGTTCCAAACTGATTTGATTTGACTTCGGTCAACCGGGCTACTTTGTATGTGCACTCACATTTACAGCGAATCTCGCGAGACTGCACCACAAACTGAGTGCACAATTGTAGGTTTATGCTCTATTTATTCAAGTGGTTATGATTTGGGACTACTTCCATTTTTACCCCACAGTTTCAGTTTCTTAGGCGACACTAGGCCGCGAATACTTAGTTTTTTTTACTTATTATGTGAATCGCTACATTCATTTGTACTTGTGTATTGACGATGACTACTTTTTCACCATCTCTGACCTTTAGTCTTAATTATATTTTATAAAAATTGGAGTTATTAAAATAATGAAAATTTAAAATATTTAAAATTATGTGAGTACGTTGCCACGGTTGCTGTTTTTCTTATTGTGATAGATCGCAACCTGAATGAGTTTGCTGATCATCTGGTTACGGAATTATAAATCAAATGTTCAATTCAAAGAATAATCAGTCGATAGCATCATGTCACTTTCCGACCATCCATCCGATTTACCGCTATATTTTCAGATACTCGCAGTGGGTGTCGGACAGTACACATCCGAGCCAGCAGCTTACGCAGATCTTACCAAGATATCGCAGAGCAGAGAAAACTCATTTTTGACCAGTGACAATGATGCACGTGATCCTTTTCAAAGAGCTGATACCATCGCCATTAATTTCAGTTGTAACATAGCGGATAGAGGAAAGAGTTGTCCACTACGATAGATGAGAAGAGTTACTTTGCCTGTTATGCATTTTTCGTGCGAATGGCGGGCTTGTTTAATATCTTCTTGTAGATATGCTACTGCAGTCCGTTAACACGATCGATTCATGTGACTCTTGTGTCTATTTATATTGGTTTCGAATTTATTCCAGATAGCCAGAGCAAAGGTTTGAAACTTAGAGATCGAGTTTTTGTTAATTAAAGTGGGACCATGCTGCGTTATCTGACCACGTCACCATGGAGCATTGCGGTTATTCGCGGAGGTGTCGTATTCTGACCGACCTGTTGTCATGTCGAGTTCGAGCACTTGCCTACTGACCGTCCTCAGAATCTTATCGCGGTGACGAATCCTACTTTACTACTACCTACATACTCTCTAACGTCCCTACGAGCAAGTATCATTTGGCTTAAAATACTGGGTTTAATTTATAGCGTGGTGTACGTCTGAGATAGGTTTGACTTATAGGGATGGTATGAGCGCGGGGTTCACGTTCGCGTTCTGTGTGTGAACCTCGGAAATTTAGAGGTTCACGTTCACAAACGAACCTTGTTAGGTTCTGCACTATGAACCTTTTTCATAACATCTTTGGTTGAAATTTATTGCATTTCAACTGCGAGGCACTCTGTGCATGACGCTGGCAGCATAAAAAATCTACGCTAAATGAGCATGCACCTTGAAAATCTCACAAAAGTTCCATGCTTTGTTATTAAAGTCTGCTCGAAATATCCAAATGCTCTTTGTGAATATTTAGTGACTCTCTGTTATGAGCTTGATCCGCAATCACACGACATCAAGAGCGAAATACGCTACATCTAGCAAGCGTATGGGGTCCATGTCGATTTCATATGTTTATTATATCATAAAAACCAAATCCGTGCGATTGGGGTGTTGGCTAATGCTGTATACCTTGTTAATGGGGTAAAACTCGATTTACATTCTGCTCAATATCAATGTAGCAACACTCAGACGCCGAATACATTGTCCGACCTGGCCTAGATCGTTAAGCCGTAAGCTTATATTCCTTGGCAAGTCCTCGTCGGAATTGTTGGCAAAGTGATGAAAGATATTGATTTTATGGGATTATCATGTATCATTTGATTGCTTCAGTTGATACAATAAAAAGTCAGAATGTACTTCAGCATTGTGGCATTATATGGCCTGAGTCACCGCTAAGTATCGTGTACATTAATATATATCACTTCACTGGCATGTAGGGTTAGAACTAGCAACATGACATCACGTGACGTCATTAGGTTCACGTTCGCGTTCACACGAACCTGAACCTTTCTGCGGTTCACACCATCCCTAGCTCTTGCTTCGTGTATCACGGGTGCATATTCACATCCGTATGTCACGGGTGGTTCACCGTTAATACTTCGCTAAGACTGTGGGTTCTGTGGAATAACCATTTCGCTAACAGACAGAAGGAAAGAAGACGCGTTATCATACTTCCAAGTGAACCTGGTCCTTCACTCACTGACAGTGACATATTATTCCAATAATAAAACTTTTCGATAAGGGTATATTGAGATAATTACGTTATCTATCTATGGATGTTAACATGCCATATCAGAAACAGGTTACGCAATTTATATCATACGGTCGCGAAAACGAGTATGCCGGTAAAGATTACGCCTCTTGCTGAGAAGCAATGGCATGCCGTCAGATGCGTATAAATCTCCCTCAGTAAGTCTTGGAGTAAGAAGAGTTACATGAAAGTTAGCTTAATGGTTACCAATTTTTTGACCTCGCGGCAGCCTTTGGAAAGAACAAATAGTTTTCAGCACCATACCACTTCGATTCATAACTTTGACTCGACTCCCGAATAACCCGCTCGAACGTCCGTATTACCTATATTTCACGTCACTTATGTTGATTTTCAGTTAACCCTGTACACTACCCTCGCTGTAAAAGCTGTGAAGAAGGATAAAGTGCTAAAAAGGAGGACATTTAGGCGTTCTCGGATGACATTTTCGATTACACGAAAAAGGAGGACAAATCCTCCTACCGGACGTATGGTAACCCGACTTAAAGGAGCACTAGGATCTAAAAATGATATGATATGCTTTCAAATTGAAAGTTCAAAGTTGAAAATATTTTGCAGCTGCGTTTCTTTCACAGAAAGCCATCGCATTCAACCTGCAGCTACATTATTTTGACTATGTGCACTTCAGCAATTTCTGTGGTATTGACGTCACGCGTCATCGATCATCGCGTAGTTTCTGACACTTATTACGTCACCGTTGCACAGTATCGACGCGATAGAACCCGAATATTAAAGACACGTAATTTTAAATAGGTCTAGCTGTCAGCTGATATAACGAAAGAACTTTATTCTATGAACCACGGTGGTTTATACAGTAAGTGGCATAAGGCAGAGATGAGCGGATTTGAAATTTCTATGTCCTAATCCAATCCAAATCCGAACCTTGAAATCCAAATCCAAATCCTAATCCATAACTTTCTCTTATTCAAGTCCATGTCCAATCCTAATCCGATTCCAACTGGAAATTCAGAATAAATACTAATTTATGCAATGAAGGGATTCGAAAATTTTCTTTCACAACCAATGATTTACTTGATTCAAGATGACTTAGTAACCATAAGTACATTAATAACTGATCTGAATATAGCTTGTCGCCATCCGCCACACGACATTTCAATCTCCCAGAAAATAGGTAAATCCAATCCAAATCCTAATCCGTTCTGAAAAAAATGTCTAATCCAAATCCAATCCAAATCCGACAAAATTTCACAAATCCTGTTTTTTCAAAACCTAATCCTAATCCATGCTCATCTCTGGCATAAGGTACGCAAAGGGTGAAGAAGCGATGATGCGTGACCTCAATACCACAGAGAAGATAGAGTGCAATAGCACCAGGCGTAAAAAATCTGTTACTGCGGTTCAAATGCAGTGGATTTCTGAAAAATGATTTCTGTTAAAGATTTATTACCACTTAGGACTTTAATTTGACACTAGATCATTAGGCCGCAGTGCGTCTTTAATATCACGGCCTAGTTGCTGGTCATGGTATTCTGTATACAGAAGTCTGAAAAAGTCATCAGCTGCGCAAACTTTTCTCATATCCGTCCTTAATTCTTATTTTATATATGTCGATTGCAACCATCTATAACTCATTTCCTCCCAGCGCCCGTGAGAAGCCCAATCGGCACCACGGTTGAGAACCAATAGGTTACATGACTTCCCAGAGATTACGGTAAACAACTCTGGATAGGTAAGGTAGGCTACTTAATCCATTTCAAAGCAATTAATCGAGCAATCATTCTGCCGAGGAAGAATAAACTGATCATTGAGTTACGAAACAACCCGTTCTTGAAACGCTGTTTCTACAAAAGGGTGGAAGAGTTAAGGCTGTCTGCTTCTAAATCATATTCCATGATCGATGCCCAAGTAATATAAATTATATTGTCACATCCCTATGGCCATGTGAACACGACTTTTTGGTTTAACAGAACTTAGCTAACTCGATGAAGAAATGTGAGTATGTTTGTAAACAATACAACCTCGTTCACTCGTGTAAGCTCGCATAAACAAGCACATCCATCGCATAAAGCACGCGAAAATATTTTAAAGTAGAGTTTATTCCATGTACGTGTGCTGAAGCCGATAGATAATTTGTTTCTATTATAAACACAAGCTGACAAAGTTTGATACCACTGGCTAAGCATTTAGTATAGTAAATGCGAAATGCGTAAACTACTACTAAACTACTCGGCATTGACATCCCGTCACAGTTCAATCGCAAACGTATTCGCCGGTCTGCAAATGTACCAATCATAAATATATTTCGATTATATGGAAAACTTTAGATCACAGTCCTCAACCTTGAACGAAGTATAATCGACTCATCCTTTCGCACTACGAAATTATGTGTTGTACACATCTCCATTCTTTTTTCACTCAACGGTGTCGGTGTCCAATGACTTCATACTGTTCATCTTCATCACCATACACCTCGTGGACAGTAGAATAGATGTTTTCTGAAATGCACCGTTTGCCTTAAAGAGCAAAACTAAATAACAAAAGAAACACAAGTCAAGTCAATAAGATCTGAAATACTTTTATTGATGCGATGTGAAATATAAAACTGAACATATTAATTATTATCCTGGTAAATATGCATTCAGTAAAATTTGTGACACTTCTTGAATACCTTCTAGAAACCACCAATTTAACTACTACTTCATAAGCTTGCCTATAGGTAAACTTTTATCCCGATTGGCTTTTCCTAATATATATCACAGTTCTTACCTTCGTTGTCTCCAGTAAATCCACAGTTTTGATACTCGGCATATCTATCATCTTTCACGTTAACTTGGTCTTCCGTTTTTTTCGTACAATCCGTCACTTCCCTCTGCAGGACCGCCTTTTGTCGAAGGACATAGAGCGCCACGAGGCCGACAACTACTGCTGTGAAAACTGCACTCACAACCCCGATAACCAACGAGTTGTTTTGGCCATCTGGAAAATGTTCGCAGGTTCTTGAGTACTATAGCGAGAATTTCTCACTATTGGCAGATACATGTGCGAGTGGGATTAATGCTTTACGTAGTAGAACTCAAGAATCGGAATGAGGATACACACTCCAAAGCCATGCTGGCATGGATTTGCACAATCATGAAGGTCGGATACCGACATTATACACATATCGGTATCGGTATGGAAATAATAATAATTGATATCTTCACCGGCTAATGTATTCTATGTCCTGAGGTGGGATGTAAGTAATTACTACTATGTCGGAGTTCCTAATCGTAAGTGTTGCTTTTACCTACTCCAGTAATATTCTACTTCTACTTTTACTTGAGCAGTTTTCAGCACAAAGACTCACTTTTGATACTTTGGATTGTGAAAAGTATAAACCCGTTTTTGGAATATTTGCATCACTTGCATCACTTTGTAGCGTCATTTATCATTTTACCCTAGTCGTGATGATACACCGAAAGTAACCGCCACCGTTCCGTTTACATGTACCCACGGTTGTAATGACTCGATTCATGACTCGACTCGAGTCAGACTCGAGTCGCGATTTTCTGGTGACTCGACTTGACTCGAGTCATGTTCTGAAAAANGTAAAATGACTCGACTCGANTCGAGTCGATTTGTGTATTGACTCGACTTGTACTCGAGTCATTGCACATGACTCNGACCAAGTCATCTGACTCGAGACTGGGTCTATCAAGACATGCATTTAATTGTAATTTCGAAGAATAGTAAAGTTATTACACTATTATTATTTCGTCTATCAGTACTGGCACCTGAAAATGTTACCAGAAACTGCTAAAAGTGAGGAAAACTAGTATATTATGAATGCGGATTATTCAATATCACCACGCAGAGTTGTAAAAAGTGATTTTCCACATGACATCAACTCGGAACTGAGCAGTGATCACGANGACTTGGACTCGGACCTGAGTCAAACACTATGACTCGGAGTCGACACTCTATTCCGTGACTTGAAATCGGACTTGACTCGCTGGTAAATTGAAAATGACTCGACTTGACTCGAGTCAAAACGATAAAATTGAGATTGACTTGTGACTCGGAGCCTTATGACTTTGTTACAACCCTGCATGTACCACACTCTTTTACGTCTTCTTAGTGTAGTACAGAAAAACAGAATACACTCTATTTCTTTAAGATATACCTAAACGAATCGGTATATTTAAGTCGTGTTCGCNNATCGGAATAGGTGTGANTGTGAAAGCNGAGTTTTATAACAGAATGTGCGGTTATCTGATGTGCATCCTGTTGCTACGATGGGCATAGGTGATATGCACTATTTTAATTAACAGTGNGGATAATTTCAGTAGTTCGAGGACGGATCATCNCGCCATGATTTCTATTAATAACACGACGTGGCGCATTGACGCAGTGACCACACGCGGCCATGCTTGTTCTAAATTCTTCTTTTTATTTTAAACACAAGCCTGCAGTAATAACAGTAAAATATATTTAAAAGGGACAGGATGTGATAGTTGATTTGCAATACTTTTACGGGTTGTTAAATCGCATATATCTTTGTAAAATATACCATTCACGGGTGCAGAATATTGACAAAGGAATATCTTTTCCTCTTCGCACTCGACGCTACTCCAAACCATCTCACTTCCATATACCATACAGTCTCCATCATTGCCTGGCTCNCCAGTTTTCCTGAAGATATAGGCTACGCATGTAAGCATTTACTGAGAAAGATGGCGACCTACGAAATGGACGACTCCATCCATTCGTGACTGTGACTCGTGATTCGCATATTCANTACAACTAATATATTAAAGTTCATTCAGCACACGGTTGAATGTGATAGTCGTATACACCGCTGCTATAGCGGCAGACTTGGACAACTAGAAAATTTTCAGCCTTTCCAAATTAGATTAGAATTAGATTACTGGCATTTCGCTCTAATTTAGTGAAATTAGACAACTAGAATTATCTAGTTATCCAAGCATATACTTGGACAACTAGAAAATTTTCAGCTTTTCCAAATTAGATTAGAATTAGATTACTGACATTTCGCTCTAATTTAGTGAAATTAGACAACTAGAATTATCTAGTTGTCCTAGTCTGGCTATAGCGGCTTGTCCCATCGAGCAACTGGTGCATTGCCCCACCTTTAATTATACTGGGTGGACGAGCTGACGTGTCGCAAAATTTCGGTGAAATATCACGGGCTTATCACTGAATGCGGACAGTGCAATTTTCAACCTTATCAGGTTTCATCATTACTATGAACGGATATACTCTACTCATAACTTTAGAAAATACGCCCGCCAAGCAGAAGCGATGTCGTTCTCGCAGCCAAAACGCCGNGTCGAAGGCCACGGTCGCAGCGCTGTGGAAAATCCACGATCATTTGAGACAGACAATAAGATCNCGCNTGACAAAAAGCCATCACACCTTGCAGTGAGCAATAACTGTTCAAATATACTTCGTAATTCTCACATCACACAATGAACCATGGTTTTCGGGGATGCTGCCGACTGCTAAATTACTGGTAGTCAATTTATGAGCAGGAATAACATTGTCAAGTAACAATGGACTTTTCGGCGCATGCATTTTTACTGTGAATGTAGCTGCTTTGTCAATCAATCGTTTCAACACTATGCTTAGCAGTTGCCTTCTAACTCTACACCGCCCCCTTTTGCTCTCAGTGCTCAATTTTATAGCTAGTGCCCTCATTCGCCCATTTCATGCCCTGAAACCCCTTCATGCAATCGCACGCCCCCCNGGAGCGCTGGTGCCCACTCTGGATACCACTGATCTAAACCATTTNCGGCCACAAGTCCACAAGTCCAATTGTCGCATGCTGGCGTGACCCATGCTTNTATGTCCACGGGTCGTTTTAACCAGGCTTGTTTTAAACTGATATTTCTTTTGAACACAANCCTAGTTGCAATTCACATTAATGATGTCGGGGGCGGTGGTGCGCACATGGACAGGCAGNTACAAACGTTTTGTTTTCGCGAATGGNCCCAAATGTAACGTAATCCAACAAATTGACTGGCAGGCTTCGTCTAACTCAGTGGTTCCCAACCTTTTTCGCCCCATCGCCCCCTTTTCAAGGTCTGNGACNGCCGATAATCGCCCCCCAAATTTTGTGTACCGAAAATTAGGCATACAAACTGTAATTACCGGCGGGTTGACTAAAAAAAAAG
>ATSW01002001.1:0-12304 GCA_000444245.1 Botryllus schlosseri | reverse complement strand
TGGCCGCGGCCATTTCCTTCAGAACGCCACCGTAATGGAGCTGCAATTTATTGAAATTTCGACAAGACCAGCTGGCGCGACTGCTTAACCCGTTACATGGCACGATATCTTCACCGTCGCACTTGCTCGACGCGATTAGGCAGTCACGCAGAGAACGAATTTTAGATAGTTGTCAGTCGATGTTATGAAGGAAATGTGTCTAAATTTCGTTCTCTGCGTGACTGCCTTATCGCGTCGAGCAAGTGCGACGATGAAGACATCGTGCCATGTAACGGGTTAAGCAGCCGGGGCAGCTGGTCTTGTGGAAATTTCAATAAATTGCAGCTCCATTACGGTGGCGTTCTGAAGGAAATGGCTGCGGCCAAAAATTTTTGTTCGTTTTTACCTTCAATTTGAGACCACATCATTTTTAGAGCGCAGTGCCCTTTAATGTGTGTATTCGTACGGCTCCAAACGTAGTCTGAAATTTGAAATGCGGCTCCGACACTGAAAATGTTTGGGAACCACAGCGCTGGACCATTACTTCAGTACAGATTTCCAATATCTCACTCGAATTTTAACATATATTTAACCACAATTTTCGAAAAAGAGGACAAATTCTCATAAAAGAGGACATTTGGGCGTCATCGGAAGACACTTTTAAAAATGTCGACATAAAGGACAAATCCCCTTAAAAGAGGACGTATCGTGACCATCGGTAATACACATGGCAGGAGTAGTATCCATATAAATCAGTGGTTCTCAACCTGGGGGCGCGAGAAATTGACAAAGTCGGTATGAATTCTGAATAAACATGTGTTTCACAACCATTCTCAGCCATTTCGTATTCAAGGAAGCCCGCCAAATTGAAACTCAAGCAGTAGCCCTCAACGGAGTATAGACTGATTTCAACTTCATTTAAGGAAAATCTTGATATTTTTTGAAGATTTAGAGCAATTACCATGTGCAAGTCATTAGTTACTTCAAAGCGTTGGCAGTAGCCTAAAGCTCGGTGCGCTGGGTAGCTGTTCTTAATAGCTGGCGAACTGCACTGCCTAAGACAGACTAAGGTAGGCTTACCATATTTTGGAAATCTAAAAAGAGGACACTTTTTCAGAAATTTCAGACTTGCAAAACCGGAGAAGAATTCTCAAAAACCGGTGAATTTTTCCCACTGTGTGATCGGTTGACTAAAAAATAAGGTCATCTTTTCGCTCAGAGCTCAAAATACCGTTTTTCTCTTCACATTGCCAGGTGGATGACTAAAAAAAAGGTCATCTTTTCGCTCAGAGCTAAAATCACCGTTTTTCACTCCGAAATACCCGCCGGAGCGTCACTTCAGTGCTAATTTGCGGCATATCACTCGTAATTTGCTCTAAATCTGACATAAATTTTCACAAAAGAGGACCAAAGGGCGTCCTCCGAGGACACTTTCAAAAAAGTCAAAAAAGAGGACAAATCTTAAAAGAGGACGTATGGTAAGCCTAGACTCAGGTGCAATATAGGTTGCCCGGTTTTGCCCTCAATTAGGCTACCCTAAATCAACACAATTTAATTAAATTACAAAACTGATCAAATTTAGCATGGCAGTACAGAACGACGCCGTGCTCTCTGTAGTCACTACCAGCATTAGGATTCGTCTCAGTTTACCCTACCTTGTAACAAATTGATGTCCTGTTCAATGTTGCTTGGCTATTTTCAAACAAGTTTGGGAAATTTGTCAGAAATGTTAAAGACTCAACAACCGGAGTGCGGATTCAAACTTGGAGTAAAACATACCATATATATACTATTAAATCAGGGATGGGCAACGGGTGGCCGTAGAAGAGAATTTGTGCGGCCGTCGACACCCAATTCAATTAATATGTGTTGATGGCCGTCGACATGCAAATTGAAATTACAAATTCGCTCCCAAATTTTTGAGAGATTTTAATTAATCTTGAAATTTTCTTCGCGCTCCGTGCAATTCAACATTTCGATTCATTTTTCGATTTAGTAGCGCCCTTCTCAATCTGATCCGGAATCGGAATCGTGTGCTCCTCACGAAAGATATTTGTTGATGGTACATTTAGGCGATATAAATATATTTCCACTACCGATACAATCAACAATCCTGAGGAGGGTCAATAACTAACAGCATGCAACAAAGTGACTAATAACAATTGGCCCACCCGAAGATGCATTATCATTTAAAACTTACCCTAAATTTTTGAAGCACTGCCTCCATGAATCCTGCCGGTGAATCTGATCACATGGGTATATTTGAAAGTAATATGTGATACTGCTTCGATTAATTACGGAATTCATTCGTAAATCATAAACATTTTCGCGCTCGGCGCGACAATATGCAATCCCAGCAACTATTCATGCCATTGGCACTCGCGATATCGGTGCGTACAATAGGCCGTTGTGAAAAGTACAATGGTCCGGAGTTCACCGGGAATAGATGTGGACTGGACAGATTAACATAGGTATTTTGCGTCCAGTTAGTTCATTGCGGCGATGCCCTGGAATGCGGCCTTAGGCTACATAAGTAATCGAAATACGGCTGTGATTAGCAAAAAGGTTGCCTTCCTCGGTATTAGATGATGTGCTCTTTTTGACATCACGATAAGTGCAGGGGAGCTGGGGGGTGCGCAATTTTTTTGACTATCGCCAAGGGGGGCGCATGTCCAAAAAGGTTGAGAACCACTGCTACAGATCATATACAAATTAGAAACAGTCGTATAACGAAATTCAATCGAAGTACTAATTGATGATCCCCAGGTGTAAGAAGAACCATCTGAATTCTGCCGAGGAGATACACGTAACATAAGTAGTGTAAGTCATCTAAAACAAATTAGAAACAGTTGCAATACGCTGTTGATCAAAATAATATAATTGATGATGCTCAGGTTCAAGGAGTATAATAACAATTTTTGATATGTTCGAAAACTATATGTAGTTGAATTAGAAGACAGAAACAGTGAAAAGTAGCTGGAAGACAGAGGCTATAGATGACATGAAAAGTCACAAATTTGCGTTATTGTCAGGTGCGTCTGAAAGCTTACAAAATCACAAGATACATCTTCGTCCTTAGCTCATATTTACGCCTCCTGTCTTTACAAATCTGTTCAACTTTTGAACTTGGATTGTTTACCCGCTTTTCATAGACTATATCGACTGGCTTATATTCTCATTTCCCTTGTCATATCATGTCATTTCGAACCAGAAACTTTTCGGGCTTCGCACAATCGCAACTACAGCAATTAAGCAAAACATAATAATAGAAGTAACTATCTGGCTCACCCAAGAAATATTGACTGGACTTGAATGAAAATGCACGTCATTCCTTTCAGGCGAGCTTCCCACATTATGCGCGAGAGTATCAACAATAAAAAATGCAAACGGGGACTTTGATTGTAATCCCGACAAGAAATACAATGCGATGACTCCTTGCACGCTGACGTGCGGAGAGGGGTACGATTTAGACAAAAACGTGTTCACATGCACATCCGACGACGATCCCGACAGAATCAGGAAGCCTCGTTGGGAGCCGCCCCAGGCAAACTGTCAGTTGACTGTGAAATGCCCCTTTTTTAGGGTTGCAAATGGGAAAAAATCTTGCACGAACCCTTCCCCTCACCCGCAAAAGGAGCCTTTCAGACACACTGGAACAACCTGCAAAATTACATGCGGAGTGGGCTTTACGCGAGACGGTCCTGAAGTTGTCGAATGTACGCGGCAGGATGGCAAGGGAGTGTGGACGCAAATACCGAAGTGCGTTCCTGATCCCCGTTGCGCTGAATTTGCGACAGATCCTAATAGAATAGACCAGTGCACTAATGGCGAGAAGGTTGGCAGCGACTGTTCTTTTGCCTGTGACGAATTTTATGAGCTCGACGGAGTGGAGGCAATCCAGTGCGCCAGTAATGGCGGTAGCCCACGCTGGACCGACAACCCTCCAACATGCAAACTTAAAATCACTTGTAAACCAGAAAGATTCGATATAGATAACGGCAGAGTATCGTGCAATGACACAAATATGGAATACAGTGTGTGCGCGTTTACGTGCGACGAAGGTTACGATTTATCTGGTACCACAAGTCACACTGTAGAAACACAATGCATGGGTAACAGAAACCGTGTGGGTAGATGGACTCGTAGGGCGCCAGCATGCGTGCAAATCCGTTGCAGACCCCCGCACACCGATCCTAGTAACGGTGCAGTGTCGTGCACGAACAGTAATATATTCAAAAGCAGATGTGACTTTCAATGCAGCGATGGATACGATTTAGTAGAAAGCAATCGCATTACTTCCGAATGCCAAGATGATGGGAATGGCGACGCAGTAGGACAATGGTCCCACTCTGCTCCTTCTTGTGGAAAGAACACTTGCGAAGACATATTTGGCCCGGAACTCAACGGAGATATAAGCTACAGCGACGACTTCAATGTAGGAACAATCATGACTCTGACTTGTAACGGTGGCTACTCTACAAAGGATAACAAAGCCGCGGTATGCCTACCCATCGATAGGTCTATAGGGAAAGGCGAGCCGTATTGGAACGTTACCGAGGATGTTTGCTGCGTGGCTTGCGGTAAAAACCAAGAAGTCCTGGTTGCGTCGTTAATTGACAAGACGGCAGCACGAAACGAAGAGGATTGGGTCAACATATCGAATTGGCAGTCCGAGTTTATGACTTTCATGTATCGGAACGGGTACAACATCAGATATTCTGTGGTGCTGTACGACGATAGCATCGATGAAACGAACTCCATTCGCGACGTCTACATCGGGGGTATCGCTGGCCGCGATTTGCTGTTTCAGTTACTCCGTGATGATATTCAAAGCAAGCCGCATTTTGGAGGCACAAGTGAGTGACAGGCTGAATAATATTCTAATAAAATAATTTTCACGTCACTTGGTAGATAGCTAGGAAATTGTAAATTGAAGTTAGCATGAATCATGTTAGCATCAAGAATGTCACAACTTTCTTCATGACATTGTGTTTTTTTAATCCAAAGTTTCTTCTGCCAAAACCTTTTTATTGTGGCAGACAGAAATATTTTGTGGTGTTTGTCGTCGTGATTTCCTACAGACGAAAAACTAACTTCTGGAAATGAAACGTTATGGTTTACAAGGGGAACTGCATGAATTTATCGGATATGATTCTTGTATTCAATATTTTCACACGACAAATTTACTGCAAGGCTTCCATGGCATACTGCACTGCATAAAGCAACAAGTGCTTGACCTTGACCATGACCATCCATGTTCTCCAGGGTTGTAATGACCCGGGTCACGATTTTTGGTGACTCGATTGGACTCGAATCATTTTTTCTAATGCTGAAAATGACTCGACTCTAGTCAATTTGTATATTGACTTGACTTGTATTCGAGTCATTGTGCATGATTTAGAAATTAGGACAGCCATGACAGACAGTTCATTGTAACTTTGAAAAATAGTAAAGTCATCATATTATTGGTATTTCGTCTATCCGTCCTGATACTTGTAAATAGGGCCAGAAACTGTTACGACTGTGGAAAATTACAATATTATTATTGCGAGCCATTCTATATCACTCGAGCACAGTTTTTTGAAAAAAAACAGAGGATTGCACTCAAAGCTGAACAGCGAACACATTGACTCTGACTCGACCCTCTACTCCAGGGGTGGGTGAACTACGGCCCGCAACACCGCTCTGTGCGGCCCGCGAGAGTCAAAAGAAACCTATTAAAAATATTGATAAATGCTTACTAAAAATCGAATTGCAGGAGCTTGATTAAATTTTTTAGTATATTTCACCATGATATTTTTAAGGAAGTGGTTCTCAAACTGGGGGGCTCGGCCCCCTTGCGTGCGTGAAAGCATCGGAAGAAGGGCGCGAAACTGAGATCAACTGAAAAAATTTTACACCCGATTCACATTGGTTGCTCCGTATTTAGTCTGAATTTCATATTTAAAAAGCTCTCATCCACAGTCGTAGCTTTCAGTGTCTCAAACTACCCGCCAGGTATGCTAGCATCCTAGTTGCGTTTTGGGATATGACGATAGGGGGTGGGGGGGGGACGCGATATCTTTCACCATCATAAGGGGGCATGTCTTGCAAAGTTTGAGAACCACTGTTCCAAGGTAAATACTTCCTATATTATTTTTTATGTTTAATGTCTGGCGCGACCGCCTGACATTAAATCTCACGCAGTTTGAAAGGTCTGCTAAAATCACAGAAATCCCAAACGAGATTGACGTAATACGGATCACGGGTGTGATTTCAGATTGGCCACTCCAGTTTTAATTTTTTCAGTGATGTGGTTATAAAAAACGATTCGCGCTTGTCTTAGGTAGATTCGTTCTCTGTATGCGTATAATTATGATATTTATATTTTTTCTACTCACAGTAGAAGCGTGTTTGAAGGTAACATTTTTATGATGCCGTCAGCATTGTGTGTCCTGGAACTGAAACTAAAGTGGAATTGGCAATGAACAGATCGCTTCTGACAGATTTAAATTTCAATCCTGTTCCAAGAATCGGGACCACCGACTTTCATCTCTATAGTTTTGACAAAGAATCATAATCCCATTTTATATAATGCGGCCCGCGAATGGATTCTGATGTTGAATGCGGCCCGCGAGCTCAAAAGTTTGCCCACCCCTGCTCTACTCACTGACTTGAAATCGGACTTGACTCAGTGGCGATTTAAAAATGACTCGACGTAAATCCAGTCAAAACTATAAAAGTGAGATTGACTTGTGAGTTGCTACTCAGAACCTTGAGACATGATTACAACCCCGATGTTCTCTAAAATGAATATTATTAATATTGTATTAATAATAAATATTATAATAGGTCATCCTACGCAACAAAGCAATTTGTAAAATTCACTGACCATTATCAAAACCGTGACTAACCAACAGGGTTGTAATGACTCGAGTCATGACTCGACTCGAGTCAGACTCGAGTCACGATTTTCAGATGACTCGACTCGACTCGAGTCATTTTCTCAAGATACGGAAATTACTCGACTCGACTCGAGTCAATCTGTGTATTGATTCGACTTGGACTCGAGTCATTGCGCATGACTCGAAGCAAGTCATTGACTCGAGATTCAGACGGCCAAGACCGACATTTCATTGTAATTTCGAAGCCAACACACTATTGGGATTTCGTTTGTTGGTACTGGTGCTTGAAAATGCGACCAGAAACTGCTAAAAGTGAGGAAAATTGATATATTATAAATGTGAACCATTCAATATCACCAAACAGAGTTAAAAAAGTGGGTTTCGGAAGACTTTAACTGGAAACTGAGCAGTCAACACAATGACTTGGACTCGGACTCGAGTCATAATACCATGACTCGGACTCGATCCTCTGTTCGCTGACTTGGACTCGGACTTGACTCGGTGGGAATTGAAAATGACTCGACTTGACTCGAGTCAAAAATATAAAAGTGGGATTGACTTGTGACTCGGAGCCTTGTGACTTGGTTACAATCCTGCTAACCAATGCAGAAAACATGGTGAACACGACGAATTCCATATAGTGAACTCGGGCAATATAACAAGTATCACTGCAGTTGACCATTCCACGTAGTGGTTATGTCAATTTCACTCGTGAAGGTGGTGGAAACATACCCCAAAGCTACTTTTTACTTTAGAAAGTCAGACATCTAAAAAGTACATTACTCGCAAAAAAACAGACAATGGTCAAGCTATTCACAAGAATACCAGTCGATACCAAAAATACCAGGCTTAATACCATACCTATAGCTGTGATGAAGTTTTTTAATATTTTATTTCCATACTAACATTACGTGTCTTTATTACGAGATTCCAACCTATTTTCAGGTTCAGACACTGAAATGGCGCTCGCATACGTACGGGACAACATTTTCGAAAAGTATAACAGAAATTTAGAGCCATATCTGTATGTCGTGAAACGAAATGGCCCGGTCACAGATGCTTCAGAAACCATTGCCAGTGAAATTCGCGATATCGGGGACGGAGTGAATGTAAGTAGAATATTTGCGCATTCGGTCGAATCCACTTAATGATAATTGTACGTAAAATACGCCCGTTAAGTTAGGTTATGCCATAACTGTTATGGCATGACTCAATAAACAGTACTTAGTTCGTTTGTTGAGTGATTATGGTGCAACAATGACGATTCATGCACAGCTTTATATTCGCACAATTCTGTGCAATTTCATTCATCTAGATAAGGGGTGGCTAACCTTTTTGCTATTCACGGTCGCATTTCGATTAGTCATGTAGCCGGCACGTTACGCGCATAGATCGTAATGAACAACTGGACGCCAAATACCCATTTTAAACTGTCCATGTCCATTTTCGGTGAACTCCCGACTAATAAATTTATAGAATATTGGATTCTTGGATTCGTCATAGTCGCGCGAAGCGAGTAAATTGTTACTGATTCACGAATGAATTCCGTCAATAATATTAATAGTTTCACATATTCCTATCAAACATTTATACTTTCTCAGCCCATGTGAGCATATTCCCGGGTCGAGTTAATGGAGGCTGTGTTTTCCAAAATTTGGAGTAATTCATAAATAATGATGTATCTTCGGATGGGCCGATTGTAAATATAGTCACTTTGTTGCATGTTGTTATTTTTTGACCTCCCACCAGGATGGTCGGTATAGTGAAAAGATATCGAAATCAGCCAAACCCTCCAGAAACGTATCTCTTGCATGATGAAGACGCGATTCTAAGTTGGTATTTCTATGTGGAGTGCATCATTTCAATCAGATGTTCACACCTATACTGCCATGGTGGCGAGATAGCGTAGTGGTATAATCCGCAGCTGCAACACTAATGTCGAGTCGAGTCCGACTGAGGTCGAAGAATTCCTACCTAAGTGTTGGAGGTTTATCTAGGCTTCTCTTCTCCATCTCATCCGTGTAAGCGGTGTCTTATAAAAGTCTAGTCTTATGAAAGCTCCAAGTCGGCATCTATGGAATAAAAATGACGACAATTGGCCTGGTGTAAATGATCATAGCAGTCCACAAACACCGTGAATAGGCCAAAAACAACAAGCAACAACAGAAGTCGCATCGAGTCGTGCGCGCAATGCGCGAAAAAAATTCAAGGTTGATTAAATTCTCCTAAAAATTCGGGAGTCAATTCGAAAATTCCATTTTGTTGTCGAATCTATATTCGCCTTGTTTCAGTCGCAGCGCCGAACAGCCGTAGCGTAATAGCCCATCGAAGCATTGTGGATGGTGGATTGAGCCTTTTGTGAGCATGGTTAGCTTTCCATGACTTAATTTCTGTCCAGCTAAAAGCGTTTTACTTTTAATTCCTGGTGTTTTGTGCCGTGCTTTTATCAAGTAATAGTCATTAGTTACATAGTAAAGCAGTATTCAGCATCTGACAAGAATAACTAACCTGGAGGTATACCTATTATATGCATTATGCATTCAGTACCATACCTATATACTCATCGATTATATTAGTATTGTAGCAGTTAAAATTATTGATATGTAAAATATCCGCAATATGATATATAAAATGAAATGTGAGTGCATTTGCACACTACCACCACTTTCATAGGGACGGTTTCTGGTATTGTGACGAATCGCAACCTGAATGACTTGCTGATCATCCGGTGACCGACTTTTAAATCACATGTTACGCTCGATTTGACGAGCGATGTCTCGATAACAAAGAGTATAAGCTTCTTGTGAACAGTGGCCATCCGATTTACTGCTATATTTTTAGATACTTGCAGTGGGTGTCGGAGAGTACACGGCCCGACCAACAGCTTACGAAGAGCTTACCAAAATAACACAGAACAGGCAGAACGCTTTTATGATCGCTGACGATGACGCACGCGATCCAGCTCAAAGAGCCGACACCATCGCAATTAATTTCAGCTGTAACACAGCTGGTCCTGGCAAGAGTTGTCCGCTGAGATAAACAAGAAGATTACTTCATTTCATCTTCAACATCCCAAACCTGGTCGCGTACCAAAGATGGAACAAGAAAATTAAAAGAAAACGCTATTTTGTTACATTCCCGAATCCTCAAAAGTAGTTATTACGTCACCGCATTTTTCCGTCATACGACATCATCGACAAGTTGTATTGCCATTCACAAGTATCCAAGCAAGATCGAACATTGAAGATGCTAACATTGGCGTAGTTTTCTGATGTTTAGGCTACACCTGAATATATATTATGTCCCTTTGCAATCACAACAGTAATGTGCGGTCAGGGTAGACAAGTGAGGAAGCGTCTCACCTATCGTCAGGATGACTAATAGATAATTGTGAAACCTTCAATGTTTATAATTAGTACGATTACTTATGACTTGTCACATAAGGTCAATAAAATTCCAATTCAAAATGAAACATTTGTCGAAACTGTTCACTAGGTCAATTTTCGTACAAACTGGGCTGTAGTGTTGTGTTAAAGTAGTGTTGGGATGACTCGAGTCAACTTCTTCACAAGACTTGACTTCACTCGAGTCACTTTTAAAAAATGACTTGATTTGACTTGACTCGGTGGCGCTTCATAAATGTGGATTGACTCGTGACTCGGAGCAAAATTTACGAGTCTATTTCAACTCATCTAGTAAACGGTGTCGATTAAATCGCTGCATCTTTTTGATGTTCGGATTGTTCGCGATACGCCGGTTTGACTTGTGAGAGCAATCAGTCAGTTACTGATTGTACTTTTCACTGATCCTCCATTGTTGCATCACAAATAAATTGAAGAGACTCTTTGGGGTACAGAACTGTAATATACATTGTAATAATATATTCCTGAGAAAATATATTAAAACCAGAATCTTTTCGAGCTGACACTTTTCAAGGGTAATCGTCAGCAAATGAAGAATTTAAAAAACATGCATCTAGCTACATTGCATACAACCAATTATGACGTCATAGAAGCAAACAACATGAAATACAGGCAAACCGCGAGGGCAGCTAGTGGTAAATATGTCGACAAATTGGTTTCAATTCATGATAAGATTTGTCAAGACATACTGTTTTATCTCTCTGATGACTCTTTGTTTTCTCCTTAGCGATTCACAATCTGACAGCAAATTAACTGGTGATTTATCTGATAGATCCATGTATTTTGATGACACGAAAAATAGATGATCCGAGTCATCCTATTGAAATTTTCATCCGATCAAAACACCGCAAGATTGCGATATAACGAGAGAAAAAGATCGAACAGTGTCGAGCTAAATGATTTGGAGTAGACCTTGAACAAGAGTATGTAAATAAGAGGCATGCACACTGCACGAAAAGAAATAAAGGAAAACAAAAGGTCTAGCAATATAAATGATAGTGTAAGTAGACGAGATCGACATACAAGATCATGGTCTTGCAGGCTTACTAGAATCCTTTCAGTAAAAACTGTATGAACGTAGACCTAGACATGCGTGACGACTGTCGAGATACCGATCCACGGGTATGGTATGGCATACTTAATAGGGCGATGATAGACGCGTATGTGTTCTACTTATGCGCTTTTGGTTTTAAGGTACTGTGCTTTCATTGCTCCGGATTTCCATCTGGTGTGTATGACTAAATATTCATCCAGGTTGCATCTGGCATACCGTATGCCGGCTGCACAAATATTATCCAATGCACACGACAAAATCAACAATTTGCAAATTGCCTAACGCGCCAGGCAGTATAACCCACTCCGGAGAGCGGTTCCATGCATTCATATTCCGAGTCATCAAATTGGGGTTAGCATTGAATATGGAATGTAGATACCGTAATCACTTTAAAAGAAGCCATGAATTCAGTTGATGTAGCATGATTATTTCCCGCATGCAGACCTGAATAAAAATATAACATACAAAATGAATAAATACACTAAAATTAATCTCGTACGAAACTATTTAAATTTGCGAGCGCGCCCCTTGTGGACTGCCCAAACACGAAAAAGTCAAGGATGCTATTCACAGGCAACTGCTTCTGGATAATCGAGGCTCGATAGTCTAATGCCGGTTTCAACTGGTTTCCATGATGATTTGGAATTTAATTTAGTTAACAAATGTAATCACTTGAAAACTGCCAAGGTCACTGATAATTGCCAAGCACAAAATTACAATATAAACGATATTACCATTTCAAGAAATTCAGGCTTTTTGAGTTGGATTAGGAAATAATTCCCTGCTGATGCTTTACCACAGGGTTGTCAAACATACGGCCCGCCAGACGACTTCATCCGGCCCGCGAAGCGATTCTGCAGAATCGCTGTATTATCCAACACATTTCTGACAAATGTTGCGATTTTTAGTACGAAATACTGTCAATTAATATTCCCTCAAGATAGAATATGTTGGGTATCTGAGAC
>ATSW01002000.1:0-10773 GCA_000444245.1 Botryllus schlosseri | reverse complement strand
GTACGGGACAGTAACTGGAGTCACCGACGACAGGCCTGGCGCGAGTTATCGGAAGTTGAGGAAACATTTGAAAAACATGGTGGGGATTGTGGTGTTTTACNGGCATTTTTTAATTGTTCTAATTTGCTCTGTAGTTCCCAAACTTTTTCACTNGTATTTGTTGTCATTTTTGGCACCGAAGCAGAAGTGATGTCGCAAATTTCTACTTGAGNACTTTGNGAACTGANAANAAATTCACCTTTCCTTGACTATTGCCAATGCCATATTGACAGGCGCAAAAGCAAATGGTNACNGGGGCTCGGGTGATTCGTGGCCCCGACTGGAAATGGAGGGACCAGGACGGCAACGCAGAAGGCACCGTAACCGGGGGCATCAGTAACGGTGAGATATTCGAGCGTTGGTGTTTCAAATGGCAGCGAATGGGTGTCGAACTTGTGGTCTACAGGCCAAATCTTACTCAACAGCAGAGGTGGTCCGAGTAATAAGGATTGCATTGCTCTACAAGTAGAGTAATGTCATAATTATGGCCTGCCTTGTGTTCGGTCTGGGGCGGGGCTGTTTCAGGTGGTTTTATGGGTGGAAACCCCTTCCCTTTGAAACTCGAAACCCCGTCCTTTTGAGATTGCTGTTCTATCTCCAATATTCAGTTGTCAATCAGTAATTCGTATTAGCAATCCTGATAATTGGCAAGAAGAGAGCGTGTTGCCAATGAGCGAGAATCTCGACTGTGCATAACGGCACGCGATCTAGCGCTGATATTGTTTTTCATCACTCTGCGAAATTTGGTCATTGATTGCTGTGCGAGCGTACTATCGCCGCTGGCCTGATTAATCGTGTAGAACAGGCCTGGACAATCGCATCTAAATAGGCTTGGTGCACACGATATCTTCGCTAGCCTGAACAGTCGCGTAGTACAGGATAAGTGTGCATAATATCACGACTTGCGTGAACAGTCGCATCTGCAATAAACCTGGTGCGCACGATATCTTCGCTGGCCTGAGCAATCGTGTAACATCACTGTAATTTGATTTTATTGTTTTCAAATCTTTCTGTGGTAGGTTGGGTCGATGTGGCTTGGGACAAGGGTGGCTCCAACTCTTACCGAATGGGGGCCGAATCGAAATACGACCTCACCCTCGCCACCCCCTCCGAAGCAATGTCATCGTCTTCCTCTTCAACAAAGAGCGACGGGACGCAATCGCCGGAAGTAACCACCCCGCCAGTTTCGAGACGCTTCCAGGTTCTGAACCGCAGCAACAAGCTCGCCTCCAATCGACACAACGTAAGTTTGCGCTGTTTTGGATTATGGCGTGTCGTCGCCGGCCGTGTAGTCAGAGCAGCTTATGTCCATTTTATACATTTTGCTAGAAAATTAGTTTATATAAAGTTTTCATTTGTTTTCGGTCTTGAATATCTTGGCCATGGTTAAGTGTCAAAGAATAGTACAAACACATTCATGGTCATTGGTCATGATATTGCCGAAAGAATGAAAATACTACAAAACTTCTTTTTCGAAAAATGGTTTTCAAGCTTTGACAAACGGACATAAAGCTACTTTGATTCCACAGCGACAATATATTTATTTTATTGAATTATCGAAACTGTGTACTTGATATGAAGTTTGAGAGCAATAATTATAATTGGTGTACTTTGAGACGGTGTCAACTTTGAGCAGCTATGTATTTGTTGCAAGGTATACATAGAACAAAATCAGTGCGGTGAATACTGTGTGATGTGTGTGGTTGTTATGGTAGTTTTGAATTGAGTCAATGTTTTGATCTCGCAAAATATATATAGTCTGCACGAAGTCTAGTCGCCGTTTCGCTGAAATTGGATTTCTTGGAACTTTTCTAGTTGTTTTTCCGCAAGAAATCCTCGGGCGGCTACGTCGCTACCTTTGGCCCGAACCTGTCAGGTCCCTCTTTCAACGACAACTCCCGCAATGCCTCTAATAAGGTTTGTGCGTAGCGCGTGTGCACCGGTAATTCTGTAGCGTTTCACGGCGAGATTTGCCCACCCGAGGCCCTGGCTGCTTTGGACTGTGAAATCACAGCTCGCGTGTACTGGTAGCGGGTTTAACTTTGATTGCTGTGATGCATGCTAAGCTAACAATTGCTAGACATCGGAAAAAATGTCACTGTTGGTGATAATAATTTGGAGAGTTTTGGTATTGTTGACATCACATACAGGATTTGAAGTGTGGATAATCATAATCCAGTGACTCGTAATCAAAATTTTCTAATACCTACAAGTAGTTGGCATTATTTTATTGAGGTGTGGAAGATGCTGAATTGACCTATTTTGATTTTGATATGTGAGTGTTGTCATATACAGATAGTACTCAAATCTGCCGCAGGCCTGGTCTCTGTCCCTATGTTGTGTGGCATTTTTGTCACTCATCAGCTAGTATCTGAATAAATTATGGACTATGCATTGCATTGCCATAATCTTACCGGGCATCTAGCCGTCAATATTTCCTGTTAGTCCAAGTACATATTTAGTGCATTATAATTAGAAATTCGCACAGGTAATAAATTATTTCATATCATGCAATTCCGATTGCCATGACAGTGTTATATCTACCTTAGTGATTAAACCCATGAAGGGCATCTATCTTGAGAGGTGTGAGCCATCATGTTATTGGTGGTCTTGGTCAACTCCATATAAATGTGGTCGAAGATTCAATGTCCTTCCCGGTCCACACTCCACAGGTCGTGTGACTGTCTATCTGGGATTTCTCCCACAGACTTTGGCATGCTGATCACACAATTCCTGTTAGATTTCACTGCCTAATCAACTGGAAATTTAGTCAGCAATCACAACACATTCCATCGTAGTTACAGTAGTGCACGTAGCATTTTGTTTGTAATCTATGTCTTGTTCGCAAACTGATTCTGATATTTGGAGCACTGCATCCTATATCACCAACTGCCAATTAATTTTCAATTTACAAAATATAGCAACAGCTTGGAATACCGTACCAGAATATATTCAATACCCGACTACGGCGCTTGGCCACTTGAGGGTCATTGTTGCCGCAGATCGAAAAATCATTTTTCTGTAATCGTTTTCCGAATTGACTCTTGTTTTCTAGCTGGTTTACAGAGTTGTGTTCCCGGAAAAATCCGCAGAATTTTGTGACGAGCCACTTTCATAGACTATCCTTAAATCTCTGGCCCCATGTTAACCATACATGTCGTCCGCTCGACCAGAGCTGATGTCCCCTCATTCCTGAAATATCTTTGCTACAGCGCAATATTATGTCACATTGGAATTGTGATGCCGATTTGCTAGTAGCCATGTCTTGTGATCCTACTTGAAACCTGTTAACTAGCTATCCTTATTTAGAATCAGATTAGATAGTGATAGTAGAGTATAGTATCATATAGTAGGCCTATATGGTAGCCTAGTATCCATCTCAATCAATTTGACATCTTCGCATATTTTTTTTATTATTGTATGCTGATTAATTGATGAACCATATAAATTTACTGATTGAATCCTCTAATTCTAAGGTTATATTGTAATCGTGAAACTGTAATTCAAGTGTAGATTATGCACATTTTCCTTTGAGCATCCAGATCAGTGGTTCCCAACGTGGTCGATATCGTCCTCCAGTGGGCAATTTTGACGAGCAGGGGCCAAAAATGTGAGAACGTTCAGTCCGATATAATTAATTACCCTGTAACCGTGTTACACCTCAAAAACGTGTTATTCCGGACCTGCCGCTAAAGTTGATTAATAAAAAGTCAACTCGTCACAAACTGTCCTCAGATTCCGGGATTTTCAGGGAAGATCACTTTTTTTTAGTCAATTCAACGGCGAACAGAGTTAACTTTATAAATTTTTCGTTTATATGTCCTCTTTTTTGGTCCCAAAATATGGGGGGCGATAAAATGCACTGTGCTAGACTGCTACCACAAAAGATGCAGTGTCCAGCTGTCGACTCTCAACCAGTGAGTTGTTCCGTACAAATCAGCGTCTCGTTCTTATGTTCAGTTCCGGTCGTTGATGACGGGAAATGCCGCTAAGAACAGGCAGGACGAACTCAGCAGAAGGTCTGTGCTGTCCGTGATGATGGCCAACCACGCCGCCAACAGAGCGAAAAAGACCCCCAGGGTCTCGGCTGCTTTAAAACCACGTAACCCACCGCCGTCGAGCTCGAAATTGCCTGGAAGGTGAGTGTGTTCTTACATTGCTGATGTGTTTAAGACTCTCTTATTGCTAGCATTGGTGATAAAGTAGACACATTGTATTTTTGCTTTCGTCACAAAATCTATTGCAAGATTACTCACATGTAAACCCAAATACTTTTCAAGTGTCTCATATCAATTGTTATTCACACACTAGAGAGATTCAAATAGCTTCTAAAATAATACCAATATGACAAGGTTGATGTAACAATCAGAATTACGGACCGTGAAATATGCATTGTAACAATTGCAATATTATTCATTATTTAACAAACTTCAGGGTATAATACATAAGGATATATTATGAGCATGGTATTTTTTGTGTTTCATGGCAAGTTTCGGATTATTTTGAGTGTGGTTTCCTAATTTCTCGAAATTTTATATTTTTACTTGTTTTCATGCATTATTTTCAAAGGATCGGTCTCATTCGTTAATTCCCTGTGTCAATTCTGCAGATCCCATCATCATAATATAATAATTCTCATGTAATATTGAATTCGATTTTTGCTCGAAACTTGATTAGAACTACTGGTAGTTGTATTGATATTTTAATATTCAAAGTTAATCAAGCAATACCTCAAAATAGATATCTTGGTAAATTTTACACCTTATTTAACGTCCACTTATCAATTAGAAATATCAATTAGAAATTTTAATTACATGCGATGGGTTGTGAACTTGCCTGCTTATTCTTGCTGTCTATTTTGATTTTGTCTTATAATCGCTTGTTCATCCCTGGCATATCTTAGCATAATGTCAGAGACTGTCGGTTAAGGTAATCTGCGAAATAAGGTGTCCTGCATATTGCGTTATTTCCCTTGTAATGTAGATAGTTAGGCCTACTGCCACTAGTGTGACATGGTGACGGTGCATGTAGGATGCAGTGAATATGGGCTTTTGTCGAACAAATTCCCGTCCAAATTTGAACACCACGACATTTCCCAGGCCCATAGCTCTGCAAACCCCCAGTCCATGTTTAAACCGTGTCTATATACGTTGTGCATCAGAGCGACCGCACCCAGAGGCTTCTTTGCGGAATTCATGAGAACGATGGAGACGGGAAACTTCCAGGCTCGCAAAGACCGAGCATCTACTGGCAAGGCCGATGACCATGACACTCCCCGTCGCAGTCTTAGCACGACGTCGTCTGTCTTGGGCAGCGACGATCACAGCGAGGAAGACGTTGATCATGATTATAGGCAAGTGTGAAGCGCGTGTCGGATGTACAATGTTAACAGTGGACAGGGCCCACCCTGGTTTTATACAGCAGTGGTGTAGACAGGATAGAATCGGTGAACCCCCCCTGGCCCCCTTTTAAAATCCCTTACTGTTCTCTCATAGAGAGTGATCTGCTTATCCCTTATACTGAATGCATTTCCATATTGTTCATATTGTATCTTCACGCCTTTGTTGTACACTGTCTTAACGACCTAAATCATCATAATTCCTATTTCCGGGCACCAAGTCGTTATTCACATATCAGTACTGAATAGCATATGGGCTAAGCTATCTTAATATATATAATTATATACCGGTACCATACCTGGCATAAAATGTTTATGGCTATAGAGAGCAAGATTATATGATCCTTTTTGCATTGGCATTTGCACATAGATTTAACCCGATTAATCTACTAGAATTTAGAAGATTGTCCGTTTTCAAAATACCCCCCCCCCTTTGTTTTACTTCTCCCTCCTTTTCTCTCACCTTGTCATCAGTTACAAGGCACTTCTACTCTTTCAAAGTACCTTTGCTCGAGAGTAAATTTTGACTTCGTAGAATTTATGTTGAACCTAATGCACAGACGAGCGTAATGGCTGCTTTCAAATGAATTCTGTTTTGCATTTTCGATCAAATACACGTGCCAAATCTGGAACTCGTTTTGCTTCATATCCAAATCCAGGTTCATATCTGGTACTTATTGAAATTCCATCCAAAAGTCATAAATTTGGAATTACCGGTACAGTAGAAATTCCATATCTATGTCTAAATTAAGCTTCAGAAAAGCTTAAATCCATATCCATGTTCACCTCGGCCTACGAGCTCAGCAATTTGTATCTTCCAAATCTCGAGACGAGATTTGTCGATTTGTTTCCTGCATGACTATTTGAATTTTTTCATTCTTTTTTTAAAACTTATGGCGTCCGATCGCAGATCTGTGATTGTATTTTGACTATATGTCAGTAGATTTCTGAATTCTGAAAATATTGGACTGGAATGCCAGTACCTGGTTGGAATGAGGGAACGTAGATATGCTCTTAGCTGGAAGTACTCTCTAGGCCAGTGGTTCTCAACCTTTTATTTCATTACTTAATCGACGAGCGACCAAATTCTTGGACCCGCACCGGTGGTTGAGAACCACTGCTTTCGGGACATGTATGCGCTCCATTTGAAGCTAGCATTCCTTTCCCCCGAAGTTTTTGCAGATGAACATGAATTAAAAGGTCATGTTCAATCTGAATTCTTGTGCAGCTCGAGGAAAAGTGAAACCAGCGACGAGAGGAAGTCTGGGGCTGACGAAGCGGACGAATTAAATGAAGACGATTTTGAAACGATGAGTGGTAGAACGTGCAGGTAATAGTGCTGTCATGAGGCCAATGGGCTTTAATATTGTCGTAACATAGATGCGAATGTTGACTTTGTTTTATTTCTTATTAGTGGGCCGGACACAATGATTTGAGAATCGAATCAAAGTCGAATATCAATTGTACTCACACCTCACACGGGTTTAGTCGTGAAGAGTAAAATTTGAATAACAAATATATACTCCTTCACATCAAGTGTTCAGCATTGAAAAGCATGTTGCTCAAGGCGACTACTATTCATGAAACGACATCTCTGTCAGCTAATGATCTTATTATGGTCACAAAACGCTATGAAATAGTCATTACTGCCCTTTACTACAACCCATTACTGCCAGCATTCTCTGAAATTGATCTTAAGCATTTATTTACAATTTTACCCTGGCCAAGTAAGAAACTATTACTTCCAGTCCAGTACCGCATTTACACCGAGAAGCAAACTCCTATAGTTCCCATAAATGGATCTAACAATACTGAAGACCCTGTCACCTGGGACAGTTGCCAGAGTGATGACTAGTGTCTCTAACAGTAAATTCGATCATTTTGGCCACCATGGAATCCTTGTAACCTGCCGTTGGTCATATCACTCATCTGAAACATTGACACAGAGCTTAACTTTTGGCTGCATGCTAAGCATTTTAGTGATCAGTCTGGTGAATCTGCTGATGTGTTGTGACAGGCTGGGCCACAGGAAACCGTCAGACGGCAGCGCCAGGAAACGGCGTGCCCGGCGCTTCTTGCAGGCCGTGTCGGCGAATAACAACCCCCTAGACCGAGAGGTGCTGGTGCCCCGGCGGTCCGCGTCCTACGAGCTCAACCACATGCTGTCCGACCTGCCGTCGGAACGTCTGTGGCGGTGTGTGGACCTGCCCGATAACGTGCCAGAGTGTCCGCCAGTGAGAACTGACAAAGATGGGACCAAGGCAAAGGATGACCCGAGGTTAGTGACATGCCGTTTCATTTCTGGCGTTTGTATCACAGTACATCAGATGTGTCTAGTGAAATCGGCATGTTGAATTTGATATCTGGGGGGGGCCCAGCGCTTATCGTAACTTAACCACCCCTAACCTGTATACATTAATACTTAATTACTTATATACAGAGAGCCGTATTCACCAAGTGCCGTATTTTATCACAATTCACACTCATCTTTTCACATATCACGTCCCAGATTGATCACTACCAAGGAATTCCATTGTTTTAATCATTTATGGCAATTTGCCACATGCTTTGGATGCTGTGGTGTGAATGAACGTTAATTCTTGAAAAAATGATTCTTCGTCACAAGACTCTAATAAATTCAGTATTCGAAAATTTTTGACTCGCGTGCCTGAAAATGGAGATTGATTAGCCCCAGCTGAGCCCCCCAATTCCCCCCATGTTTTCTCCAATGTTGTCTCTGACTGAAGTTACCCATTTTTCAAAACTGATCAGTACGCAGTTTTTTACAAATTATATTAGGATTTGAATTACTGGATTTGAGGAAACTTTGAAACTAAATCGAGTTCAGTTCCAATAAGATCAGAGTTCATTCTGATAAATAAGAGGATGACGGATGTCTGCACAGCAAGCTTGGCTCGTGTCACGCCACACGGTTCTGTTACAGTATTTTCAGATTCCAGGAACACCAGAAATTGATTGAAATTAAAATTAGAGCATAGCAACATGTCCGAAATTATATTGGAATTAAAGCAACCAAACATTTCGCTCTAATTGGCCAACTAGAACGATATAGTTGCCCTTTTACTCAGGCCTACAAGTCAAGACTCTTCGAAAGAAGGAGGCACTTCCTCTGTGCCGTCCGATTCCGGCTCATCCGATTGGTTCGCCGAGCTCGACGTTCTACAAATGCTGGTGCAACAGGTTAGTGTTCTGATTTGACATGTGTGCAAAGAGCACAGCATTTAACACGCTGGAGCAACGCTCGAGAAGCCTGGAGTGGCCTGTACCAGCACAGAGGTTTTCAACCTATGGATCATGAAGTCGTTTTCAGTGGGCCATAGAGCTTTTCTGGCATACAGCAGTGCTGACCTTGATCAATCGGCAGGTCTTTTTAGTAATCGATTGAATACTATACCGGTATATATGTACGGGCGACACGTTTTTAACCGACTATTGCCGGCTAGTTTTTCCGAGAAGTTATCTTCAAAACTGTAGAACACGACCTTAATGGATGCAAAACCACTTAGTAGTGTATCGTGGGAATCAGAATGTCAACGCCTAACAAACTATATATATAATCAAGGACAAAAGATAACCTTGCCGTAAAAATAGACAAGTTTTGGTTACTTCCTTGTGCGCCCACAACGTATACTTGGTGCGAATGCGTACCTGCTGTTTACTGCGACAGAGATGTCTTCTTTCAAACAAGCAATCAGTGACTTCTTTTGTCCAGCTAATGTGATCGATACTGTCAAACATGTTTGAGCGTTTCGCCATAAACAGTCTGAGGTCAGACGCACTAGGTATACGTTGCGTACGCTACAAGGAAGTACCCGAAACTTTTCTATTTTTACAAAAAGTTTGTCGCATCTTCTTGATGATATACAAGCTCAGTTGCCCTGATCTCGTCTAACTTTGTGGCGTAGTTGGTTAGGGGTTGAAATTCTCAATCCAACGGCATATTACTTGTTGGTTTCGCATCCCATTAAGGTTGTGTTTCACAATTTTTAAAAGTGAAGCAAAATTTTTCGGAAAAACTAGCCGATGCCACTGGTTAACATATATTTGTTGAGTTTCTATTTTAGCGGAAGTCTTGACAGGTGTCGGAAATCGCTATTTTTGCTTGTAACAGAGTAGACATTCACGGCGTTGCATCTATTTCTACTTGAGTAGCAGCATTGAGTACCTTGACCACCTCTGGGCTAAACCTACCTAATGTCTAAATTAGCTGCAAACCAGAATATCACCTTTTGAGGGACAAACGGCCTACCAAGTAATATTTCTCACAGGGCGAACAAGTCATCGCCAACCTGAGCAATCTGAACTCGCGTGTGCAAGGCGTGCCTACTGCGCCATCAAATTCCGGCACCAGCAGCGCCGGGGACACCCCTCCGCAATCGGCACTGCCGAGGCAGCCTGTCCCGACCAGCAAGAGTGTGTCGCTGGAATCTGTCGCGGTCTCCAAGGAAAATTCGAGGGTAGGTGTCGTTAAGGCTTGTCTGACATTTGAGCATGCAGCTCGCGGAAAATGCTAACCTATATTTTTTTCAGAATTTCACCGGACGACCATCCGCCGGGACACAGCAAGCTGCCCCCGTCGCCAACACGGGCAGCCACTTGTTGCCATCGCCAGGCGAACCGGTATGTTCTTATCACGTATTGCATATAGATTGGCTGTACCTTTTTACCTTTGACAGTGAATTTGGCATTTACGCCTCCCCCCTAGTCCTAATCCTAACCGTTACCTAGACCCAACCCAACCCTAAATTAACCCGTACTCCTAACCTGTATGCAGCACACATACCAAGCGGACTTGGACAACTGGATACGGTAATCTGTATTCTGCCAACATTCCATTGAGGATTCATTAGCTGATATGAATGGGCATATTGCCTTGGCTGTAAAGTTTTAAAAATGTGGTGTTGAACGGTGGAATATTTTTATCTTGAAATTGAGAAGTGGCCCGCGACCCTTGCATTAATACAATATCGATGTATCGCTTTTGTAACAATAATAGTTATTACCTCACTAATGCCGAATTCATCTGTGGCCATTTATCATGATTAACGATCATATTCAGTGAAACGTTCCTTTTTGAATTCATTATTGATGCAACACTTTCATACTAATATTAGTAGTTTCCTGTCATGCCAATGCCAAAATCACAAAGCCCCTAAAGTGACGTTATGTGTGATTTTTTAGGTAAGCGCGAGCGTCAGTGTTCCGAATCTGTCTTCCGAAGACGCGTCGAAGATGATGGACAGCTTTGTGCGCAGCATCACAAGGGCACAAGCTGTCGAGAATGTCAATCTCAGCCAGAGCGAAGAGGACACGGC
>ATSW01001998.1:1331-26307 GCA_000444245.1 Botryllus schlosseri | reverse complement strand
TCTGCTCGCGTCTCCAACCTGGTGGACCAAGACTTCGAGCACTCAGACCAAGAGCAGACACCAGGAGTCACCGGGAATATAAATGAAGACACACTCGACGCCGGAACGAACATCAAGCCTAAGCCTTTCAGACGCAAGGGTATTGACAGTCAGATCGCCCAGGTCTTCACTCCATTGGGTTACCTCGGCTCGTTCTCTCTACCTGCAAGACTGATCATACAGAAAATTCTGCGCGATGCATTGCATGCGTATTTTAGTCAAATTATTTCCTTAGTTTTGTTGCCTGCCGCCTTATTCATATTTAGAGCACCACTGTCGCTTCTATTTCGTCGTTTGCTGATAACTGCCAGCCACATTGGCCTTTGCCACAGGGCAGTGACTGCCCGCACCCCTATAGTCGCGGCATTAGAAATTTGTGTCGTCTGGGGCAGTACTAGATTTCGTGTCATGTAATGCAAGTCTGGTTGTGAACATTTTTTTTTAATTTCTGCCGCCCTATTTCATATCTAGGTCACCACCATTCCCACAGATTTGTTGCTCATTGATTAATGTCTCGTATTCACAATTCCCAACAGGGCCGGCTATGTCACGGTCGTTCTTTAACACTATTCTTTCGTCACAATGGTCACGCTCGACTCGCCTCATCGGACGGCAGAAGAAGCTCGACCACGTTTCACTCTTTCTTTCGACGGCCGTGTAGTAAGCATGGTCATGAGTAGCTCCTCGTTTGGTAGGGCACTGACGTGATGTATTCTTATTTTGCAGTATTGCAAGTATTTTTTAACGTCTTGTTATTAAGTTGGGTTAGTTGATCCGTGCTCACTGTTCGTCAATACAAAGTACCGGAAAGACACTGTCTCTGGATTAGCAAGCTAGTTAAGAATATCGGAAGTCAGTCATACATACTATCAGCCAGATACTCTCGTCCAGCTCGGTCAAAGAGCTGAAACTCGTCCCTCAGGACAAATGCAACTCTTCCCGTTGCGACGAACTTACGCGTAAGCTCCACTCTCGCACGCTGCGCAGTGCGCATACATGTATTGTATATAATAACATACAGTCACTAAAATTTGACGTAGTAAGCAAGTAGCGGGGAATCTCGGCAGACTGTAGCCGCGGGCCGCATTATCATATAAGACGGAAAACTGTCCGCGGGCCGGACAAAATCCCTTCGCGGGCCGTCTATTGCCGGCCCCTGGTCTACAAGGTAATAAGTCGGTGTAAGACAACAGCCGCTGTGATGCTCATGTGTCTATCGCATATCTAGCTTGTTAATCGTCAACTTGGGTTTTATCCCGTGTAACGTTCCATTTCACGAGCCAATTGGTGTTGAGCGCCATGTCTTCGACCCTGCTCATCTTTACTGGCAATATATCATCCATTGAGAGAAAATGGGAATATAAATTCGGTAAAAATATTGTCTCACCTCTCTCCGAGTTTGACCGACCCGTCTACTAATCCGGGGATTTTTTGAAATGGATTTATTGCGGTGTAAGCGTCGGTTTTCGTATCTCCTACCAACGGATTTGTGTTCTTTTTTTCGTATTCCAAACCCAGGGCCTCCAGAGTCATCCACACTCCCCTACCAAACGGACTCAAATCTACGGTATAAAATTCGATAACCATTGTGGTATGCTATTGAAAAGGATCTTGCTGAAACAAGAACGCTATATCATTGCATAACTTTCACAATTACAGTTATATTGAATGGAGTGCGTACCATAGTAGAATAACATAGTAGAATAACAACGGAATAGAAAAATACTAGGATGGCATTGACAGGGGCGCAGCCAAGGGCAGGAAGACGTCAATACGGCCTCAAGATATTCGTTTAGGATATTGTGATGTCAATCGTTTGAATCAAGCCTGAGCGATATCGTGGTTTTGGACCGATACCGATAGAAAACATTCTCACCGATGAATCAATATATTCTGTCGATAACATAATGTGACTTATTTCAAGTAAAAACTCCAATTATGCGAGCATTTCAAGAATACATCCCATATCAACTTCATTTATTTACAATAAAACCGCAGCAAAGTAAAATAACAGGCCACCTGTTTTCTGACGAATTGGACTTCTGAATTGTTCCTAGGTCAACCCTAACGTACTGAAAACAGGGAAGCAGTTCGACCATACCATGCTTTTCGACGACATTATTTTGGACGACATCATCATTCTAAAGCACTTTCACCGTCCGTAAACGTTCAACCATGACATGAACCAGGCGATGTTTTGTCTTCTCCGTTGTAGTAGCCATGTAATCATAAATAACTATAGGGTTGTATTTAAAACAAAAATCAATTCAAAATAAACATGTTTAAAACACCGGCCCCTGTTCAAAACATGTCTTTATTATTGTTTTTTACCTCTTTTTTAACCACAAAGTTACGATTTTATAATTGTCACGTCACCGCAGATTAAAATTGTTATATGGTTCCATAAGAATTACAATTGAAAATAAAGTATCAATATGGCTCCTTTGGCGAAAAGGTTTGCGACCCGTCTTGAACGGAATCAATAGCTGTCTTTGACCAGGACTGCCTCGTTATCGGTATGCAACATTTTGACTGTCGGCGGTCATCAACATCAGACCATCCAGTCCGTGAGAGTTATGTATAAGTACGTGTTATAACTGTTGAACCGACGATGATTTCGATGGCATGCCGATATGACGACAGGCTCTCGTTAAACGATACGATACCTTCCTAATTTGCATCCTGGCTACGACTTCGGTTCGATATGCCGTTGGTAAACTTGCTTGAAACCTGGAGTTCTGATTTTCGCACTAAAACTCACATCGTTCACAAGAGCGCCATCGCATATACGCGAACTTGTTAAAAGATAAAACAGCCTCAATGCATTATCATGAAAAAATGTCTTATGATGGAAATCAGATATAACCAACTAATCTGCTATAACATTTATACACCATGTACAACTGGGCTATACACGCCCGTAACTTATGTCCCATTCTTCGGTCTATATCCCTCACACGGTGGTTGAATGTATGTTGTATGTCAACCTTACTTACAGCGGTTCTAAACAGTAATGGTATGTTTACTATGCCGACAGAGACGGCCCTCAGTAACGCACGTATATCTGCAACGTTTAATGACAAACGAAAAATCCTACAGATGCCAATGTTAATTATTTGCATTTGCCCGTCGGTTTTTCGCGCTGCTTTGTAAGATATTTAGCGGTCACAGCACGAACGTCCGCATCGCAGATTTCACGTCATTTATAGCGTTTAATAGTGGTGCCTGTACATTAGCCTGGCCGTCAAAGCTATAAAGGAGGACGAATTCCCAAAAACGAGGAAATTTAGGCGTCCTCTGAGGAAAAAAGCAGGACAAATCCTTCTAAATGAGGATATACGGTAACTCTAGAATAGATAAACGAAGCAATCAAATGATTACTAAGCTGGTGATTGACATCAATATGTTCATCAACGGATTTTCAATTATTCAGATTTACCTTGAATTCTTAGGGGCCATCAGTGTACTCTAGTGTCCTGTGTGTCGAACACTGACCACAGTGGTGATTTAGAGCTTTTGGGTTGGTTTAGATAGAGTGTCAGTGGTCGAATTTCGAATATTTAGCGGTGCACATACGTTACGTACAGTACCTACACACGTATGGACGCGACTGATTTCTATCAGAAAATTCCCCTGTTTTAAGGCTGAACGAAATCGTCAATTTTCAATTTTGTCAAAATTGATTATGTCTACCGGGATTCCAGCGGATAAGAAGATAACACGCACAGTGTATCGTGCTAAATTAGAGTAGGTCAATCAATTAAGACCAGATCCTAAGAAGTACACAATACGCATTCCGTGGCGAGATAACGTAGTGGTGTAATCCACAGCTGCAACATCAATCGGAGACCGGTTCGATTCCAACCGAGGTCGGCTCCAGAATTCCTATACGTACGTGTTGGACGTTTATGTAGGCTCCTACTCGTCATCTTATCCGTGTCAGTGGTGTATTAAAAAAGCCTGGAAGTGGGCCGTGCTACAAGACGGTAGTTACGGAATAAAGATGAAGAAAATTGACCTGGTGTAAATGGCCATAATAGTCGACAAACAGCGTGAATACCACAAAAAAAAAACTAACAACAACAATTCAAGTGTGGAATCCTTGCTCGCGTGGTAACGGTGGCGTTACCAAATTTTGGAATCCGCACCTTTTCATGGATCTAAAAAGTTTATTTACCGAAACTGAAAACAGCTGATTTTGAAATATTTACTGGAAATCTAGTTGTGTTCACTAAACTGCCTATTTCACGTCATTTCAGCCGGTTGTCAGTTGGCCCTGTCCATTAGCTTGACTGTAAAAGCTGTAATGAAGGACAAATTGCAAAAAAGGAGGACATTGAGGGACATTTTCAATTTCCTGAAAAAGGTGAGAAAATCCTCCTTAATGGGGACGTATGGTGACCCTATGCGTAACGGTAAAACTAAATTAATAATTTCACGCGGAATAAAATTCCTGTCCAAGTGTTGGAGGATATCTAGGCTCCTGTTTGCCATATCATACGTGTAAGCGGTGTCTTAAAAGCCTAGAAGCGGGCCGTGCTACAAGTCGGCAGCAACGGAATAAAAGTGATGAACAATTGGCCTGGTGTAAATGACCATGGTAGTAGACACACACCATGAATACCTCAAACAAACACGGAATAAAGCAAGACAGTATAAAAAAGGGTCGATGTATGCCTGAAAAATCCAGATGGCTATATGTAGGCTTGCATTTTCAACAAAAATCATAACGTCACGAATATTCAATTGCAACGTCATAGTGGATTGACATTGACAATTGAATATATAGGGTAAATATAGCTTCTTTGACGAAAAATCTACGTACGCTCTTTAACCGACTATTTTGAGGGTTCCGACCATCCCATATCGTATACTTCGGTTATATCGGGTGGTATAATAATTGTCCGTAGGCTCATACAATATGTCTTTGGAAATTATTTACACAATTATGGCATGATTTTACAAGTGAAAAAAAACAACAACATTTTTTAAAGGCCTTCGCTTAAAACACTGTTTAAAACATGTTTTAAACAAAGTGTCTTAAACAACCATTCGCTTTAAATGCAACCCTATCTATATGACTCATTCGAACTTGATGGTATTTCCGCAGATGCTTAGATTTCAAACGGTGACATGTTAAAACAGGGTAGGCCCTATCATAATTCCTTTATATCACTCGATGGAGTTTCAAAGTTGAAATCCACTTTTAATAACGAGATTCCAAACGTGATTTCGCCACTTGCCAACCAAGCGACGGCTGGAGTTGGTTCGCTCTCTAAGTTTATCCAGACAATTACTTTGCAGTCTTGTTGTGTTTTATTCCTATCAAGTACAGTTCGCGGTCCTGTTCATGTACCCCTGGTTAAGAACCTATGATCTAGTGCGAGATAATTTATGTATTTCCAATTGCACACTTCGGATCCTTCATGGCAAATTTGATAACCCCTGTTCTGGGTCACCTTTTTTCCAGGCAGATATTCGCTATAGTCTAGGGCAGGGGTTCTCAACCCGCGGCCCGCAGACGTTTATTTTGCGGCCCGCGACATCTTTCATTATGAACGCAATTATTACCGACACGGTATTGTTACATATTAATTTAGCTCCTTAGCTCTCTTATCGCACCGTCTCTATTTCGTTTGATTAGGCTAATCATTTTTGATGTGTTCCGATTTCTTGATATATGCTCGAGTTTAGATTGTTATTGTTTTGAATCTGTAGTCGGTTGGACTCTGGTTCACGACAATCCCGCTACGTAGTACATTTTGAGAGAGTGTTTAACTCACCGTGAATATTTGAACAGAAACAAGAGCAAGGAATGGGAAATTAAACGGCGAAAACTGGGTTCGTAACTCTGCGTGGAATAATGAATTTGCTTTCTCAGATATAAATGGAAGACCGTTGTGTCATAATTGTCGAATAACAGTTTTCGTAAGTCGTAACGAAGCGTAGAAGCTTAAAATACGACAGTTTCGTTTGGAGTTATTCATATCGCCTGATCTTATCAATAACGTTGCTAGCTAGGTGTCAAGCCCGGTATTTCATATCTCGTGGCATTGTAAAATTGCTGACGACGATGCAAACACATCGTTCAAAATTGCTGGGAATATAGCTAAACCCAAGAAATTTGCTAGAGAAGGTGTGATTTCACTAAAACTCTGCGAATATTTGATGTTTCCGGAACTTAGCAGCAATGACAACGTCACCTGACATGTGTCGAAGCTACGTCTGATTCAAACATGACCAAATGAGTAACAGCAATGTCAGTCGATCTTTTATCGCATATTCTGAAACACGTTGTCACGTAGACTACTTTATCCTAGCATTGGATGAATTCGCCGACTCAACAGACTTTTTGCATAGATATAATTATCTGGGTGCATTTTGTCAGAGTGGACATATTTGCAAAGAAAATGCAGGCTGGGCCAACGAGGGAGGGGGGCCAGCGAAAAACATCAACTTGAAAAAGCTAACTTATGTAACTAATGGTGCAGGGCCTCCGCCATGGAATGAAAGGAGAAGGGTTGTTCGGTTTGCTCAGAAATGAGCCCGAACGCCAGACTTCTCATATGACTGAGAGCTCAACGTGATAATGGCTTCTGTAGTGAAAAAATTACCATAATTTTATACATGTTCTCTTCCGCTGTGAAACAGAGAGTTCGGTTCTCTGCTGGAAGGGTTTAAAGGTGCATATAATGACCTGTATACGACTGGAAAATAGGCTACAGTAGTCTAAATTTAATAGTAGCCCACAAATAAATAGTAATAATGTTCTGCGGCCCGCAGCGTCTTTTGCTGTTAAAATGCGACCCGTGATACAAGGGAAGTTGAGAACCCCTGGTCTAGGGTTACCATACGTCCTCTTTTAAGAGGATTTGTGCTCTTTTTTGACTTTTTTAAAAGCGTCTTCGGAGGTCAAATTTACGGCCAAAATCGCCTGAATAGCCATAAATCAGCACTGAAGTTACGCTCAGACGGGTATTTCGGGAGCTGAGCCGGAGATGGCCTTTTTTTAGTCAACCGACATCGAAGTGTAAAAACTTTACCATTATTTCAGGATTTTCCACCGGTTTTGCATGTCTGAAAAAGTGTCCTTTTTTCAGATTTCCAAAATATGGTAACCCTACTTTAGTCGCGTCGATATATGGCATAATCACGACTGGAATCGGCTCAGACAATCTACCAAGTACGCAGACAAATAGAAAACGCACTTGAACTAGATCCGTGTGTGCTTTGTTCTTATGCTTTTTGATATATATATGAGATGTCAAATTAGAAAAAATATCGACGAACAGAGAAGGTCAAATTGGTCGTCGTCGGTAGTCAAGAAGAGGTAGAAGTAGTGCAGCAAGTTTCTACTCAAGTATATATTTCCAAGTTAGTAAATAAACGAGTATTTTGGGCCAAGTTTTGCCTCAAAAACTTAAAACTGTTGAGTGGAAGTAGAGTACAATAAAAATGTAAGTACTTGGGTAACTATAGAGCAAGTATAGCCAAAAAATACGTGATTATACTCTGTATAAGTAGAAGTATAATTTGAATACCGACGACTTCTGTCGACGACTGGGGCAATCGATGTCTGCTCAATGCTCATGCTTACAGAATTTCTTTATCTGGATTTTATCATTAAAGACGGAAACAAGATCCGGATTTGCTTCAGGATTCCGTTTTATCGACTCGGAACGGAGAAATACCATGACCCGTACATCTCTCATATATAACTGGTATACAAGTGGATATGTGACAGCCCACCCATTAGGTGTGTTTGTTGTATTATCATTGTTTATCGTTATTGTGCTGGTGTTGCAGAGATTAGCGGATTTGATATTTCTATGTCCTAATCCAATCCAAATCTACAAATACCAATCCTAGTCCTAATCCATAAATTTTGTACATTCCAATCCTAATCCTAACCCAACGTAAACTAAAAATTCTCTTAGAAAGCCTATGCCTAAAAATAAATTAGGTACATAATGATTGCCAGAGTACATGAAGTAATTTTAGTAGGACGAAAAACTTTGTCGCCATTCTCCCCGAAAATTGGTGAATCCTATCCTAATCCTAATCCATTAAAACATATTTCTGGAATCCAATCCGACAAAATTTCACAAATCTGGTTTTTCAAAATCCTGCACAGTGCACACCTCTGTGTAGTGCAGTGGTTCCCAACCTGTGGTACGCGAAGGTCTTTCAAGTGCTACGCGAGTAGATTCTGTTTTTCGACTGAAGGGAGTTATTAGTTCAGGTGTTTTTTTTTAACCTCGTAACTGCATTTCGTCGATAATAATAGTAGTTTTTTCTATATTACTGCCAAATATTTATCCGTTATCAGCCCAGGTGATCAGATTGACAGGCGTAGCTGATGAAGGGGGTGTCTTCGAAAAACTTGGGCACAAAATTTGCGATGATGCACTTTGTTGCACGATTATATATTTCATGACCTCCCATTAGGATTGTCGGTTTAGTAAAATTCATTGGAATCGCCCTAACGTACTAGAAATACAGGTATAGAATGTAAACATGGAACGGCCACGACCGATTTTGCAGCTTCGTTCCGCTTCGTTGAGGCTGGAGTGGAGAATTGTTTTGCGTAAGCGACTGTAGGATTTCTGGCAATCCAAAAGTTATCTTCCGGAGCGCTGAAATTATTGAATCTGGTCTGGATCGAAAGCTATTGTCGCACTGATTCCAAAAATATGAATAAAAATATGGTCACGCTCCAGTCTTTGACGAAAAATCACCTTCAACATCCAAAATGTGCATTGTCCATAACAATCGGATAATCGCGACACAACGGCCACAACAATGACCCGTTGCGACTCTCCGATTGCCGAATGCCGATATTTCAGACGTGGAGGGCGGATTCTAGGTGGATCAGTATCTGATCATATTTTTATTTATTTTTTCAGAATCGGTGTGGCTGTAGCTTTCGGTCAAGACCAGATTCAGTAATTTCTGCGCTCTGGAGGATAACTTCTGGATTGCCAGAAATCCTACAGTCGATTACGCAAAACAATTATGCACTCCAGCCTCAGCGAAGCAGAACGAAGCTGCAAAATCGGTCGTTGCCGTTCCTTGTTTAATTGTTTATATTCTATAGTAACTAGTGTTGTTGTTTATGCGGCCACCAAGTGTCTGGTTCCGACTATGTTGAATGGACACTTTGTGAACACATGAATGCGTGCTCTCTACTTGTCTAAGATGGTGTCTTGAGGGTGTATATTAAAGCTCTGAAAACGATTGTTGAATCTCTTTACATCTACAATATCAGGTTCAGGTCTTCCAGAGGTATACCTGAAGTTTTTACCGCGTGATGCGAGTAAACAAAATCATGACTACTGAATCACTTCACCGATATCCGATACGATTCGATAGCAATGTTTATTATGTGTAGCCTACTACCGACGTTGTGAAGTTCAACATTTCTTGTTACGATGTATAATGCTAAATTAAGAGAAAACCTCAGATCAGCATTCAGAAATTAGGCATGCTAAATCATTGAAATCATCTCGTGAAGATGAGAATTGAAGTCTTGAGATCGTTGGTAGCTTTCGCAGACCCGTCGGGTGCTACTTGCGTCGGTGTATCGCCAGGAAGTCCAGCCCATCCTTAAAAAACAACATTGATAGGCTACTCCGTACAGCCGAGAAAGAACGTGGGGTGCTACCAGTCAACAGATCAGTAGACCTATCCATGATAGGAAATATCGGCCTGGTGTAAATGACTACAGTAGTCGAAACACTGTCAATACCAAAAACAACAACAACTATCACGTTCATAATTTGTCTATCACAAATGCCATCAAGCCAATCTTCAAAGATACCCAAAGGTTTTAATCGAAGCTTAGTATTCAGATACGCAACGCAATTAACAGTGGTCGAGTCGCATTCATTCGCACACTCTGCAATTAATTTCATCCACAATAGAAAAACTTGGTTATGCTATACTCGATGCTGATTTTATAAAATGAAGTGAACCGGCACTTCCTTATCCTTAGTTGCTGAATAACAAGTTTGCAGCGGATATCCTATTTTGGATTACACATTATTCTCAATCGAACATCTGTATAAATATCTGCGCTGCTAAGTTAAGCGAATTACTAGGTAATCATCTGAACAGCAATCATTTCAGTTCAAATAAGTCCAACATGTTTGGCGTGACTATTTGCTGACACCGATCTCTGGAAATGTTGGTAAAGCGCCTCGCGATTTACTCAACCCACATTTACCTGCAAAATCGCCGCACGATCGTTCATCCGCTCCTATTGAGTTCATGCCCCCGATGCACACGGACTGTGGTCGACATGATTCAGTTCTAAATTAGAATCGATGTTACCAAGACATTGTGACGCATTCCAACAAAGAAAATATAGATACTGTAGTTATTTAAAGGGTATGAACACGGGAACGGTGGTTAGTCTTAGCTTAGAGTCGATATATTTCATGGGTCAACAACTCATGGCCCTTAAAGTGATTTGATGCGAACGTTATATCACCAAACCACTTCAAAATGCAACAGCAATTTGCATAATAAAAAAATCCTGAGGTTTTAACGTTTGGCGACATCATCACGACTGATTGCGATTCAAGGTTAGTTAACGAATATGTGAAACTCGTTCTTGATTTGAATTCATTTCGTTGAGAGTTGATCACAGGTTCGGAATTGATATAATAATTCGTAACTGCTCTCGCCTGGATTCAGTCGAGCGATTGACGCACATGAAGATTTCATGAACGGAGCGCACATCGCATCTGAATTATGGAGGTTGTTCAACATACGATCTACTTTAGTATATCCTAATAGAATGCAAAGGCTGCAGAGCCGACAATGGAAAAGCATGGACAAATATATCGTTGTGACTGCGTCCGATGTTTCCAATGAGTAGTGTAAGTCAACCAAACCCTAAATATAAATGCCATCCATAAAATACGAACATAGCGACGGCAGTTAATGAACGGTTTCGGAGACTGAGCGGAGCATATATAAGCAGTAGGAAACATTACTAGGGCGTCGAAGTGAGGCCGAAAAATACTAATAATGTACAAGCAAGAATTTCAAAGACATGTCAAACTACTTCAAAGAGGGAGTATAGAAAATGAAAAATATTCAAGTAAGCAATTCCAAAAAGTAGATTTGGTCGATGTGTCACATAATGTTAGCTATTTATCGGAGGTGGTCACTGTCAAAATTACAGGTTGTGTCTTTGCGGCTAACTCAAAATAAGCAATGTCACTACAAATAGGTGCAATTTACAAATATATCAAGTTACGGTGATACAGGGTTCTCGAAATCAGTAAACATGATAATTTCACTCAAAGGTGACGGTAACATATCCTTAAACTACATCTTACCTTACGAAGAATAAAGTTTAACTAAGAGTTATGTAGTTTCGCCTGAAAATTTTTTATGTAGAAGTACAAATAATCCATTAAACATAAACACCCGAGTATGTACCACAGTGAAGTTGTTCAAAAATAATTTTTGTTTTCAAATTTTCGCGGCTATTTGATAAAAATGTTCGTTTAACTAAAAAAAACGTTGCAGACCAAATTTGGCTCAATTCCAACCAGTAATGCGAAGCTACAGGAGTTTGAAATGTGATATAAAAATATTTAAAAATGATTTCCAAATTTTACTTTCAACCCCATGAAATGGTTAAGTTGTCTAAAATAAGGATGCAGGACAATTTTTGCTAACTTCCGACGCGTAGAAGCGAAGTTATTGCAATTGAAAATGTTGGGTTTGACAAAATAGCATTGGCGGTGGGTAATCAGTGAATTATTAATGAGAAACTCATATAACTGCGTCAAAATTTGTGTCAAATGCTGCATCAAATTCAATGAATTAAAAATTCTTAAACTTCTTAGCTTCACATCTACAGGTTGGAGTTTAGCCAAATTTGGTGTGCAACGATTTTTTAGTCAACCCAACGATTTTCGGAAATAGCCTTGAAAATTGGAAAAAAAAGTTTTTTAACAACTCTAATTTACAGTGCAAGTACGCCAAATTTACTTGAGTGCTCAGAAGAAAGCGCTTCACCTCCGGTTAGAAGTCAAAACTGGTGTCAGAAACGATAGAAACATTCAGATCAATTCGCTGCTGGTTGTGAAGTAACATGCTAATATGGGAAACGACTTACTTCAGCCCTGGGCAAATAGCGTTCGGTATTCCTTTCGGAGAGATGGACCTAAACTGCACATAACCAGGAGTAGATGCGGACTTGACAATCGGCGGGATTCCCGCGGACACAGCTTCGTTGGATCCTTTGAGATACAGCACTGGTTCCACAAGAGACTCATTCAATCTGCTGCAGTTAAATTCTAGGACACAAATACCGCGGTCGTTAGCTTCTTCTAATTCATATGTGGCCTTATCGAGATTACATTGTTTTTGGGAAAAACTATACTCGAAAGCGATAAATTGCTTCATTAGCATTTTTGACGGCCACCAACTCGTCTATCGTGGTAAAGCAGGGCTGTAGCGACTTGACTAGGAATCTGATGTATGTTATTATTTGATGCGCCAATGTTATTTTCTTTGCGGTTGGCGAATCAATAAATCTCTCTATTTCTCTCTCGCTTTCTGATGTTCTGATTCATGGATCATTGATCATATATCGACCCACCTTAAGATACAATCAACAGCAACCGACCTTCTAAGGTTATGCTGGGTAGTATGAAATTGTGTAACAGTCATTGATTCGAATGTATCTATAGAATATATATTTCATTGTATTTAATTTCAAATGTCAAGTGAACTTACCAGACTAATGGGGAATGTTGGACAATAGGCAGTACGCAGCTACTGTATGATTGGTGGTATGGCTGATAATAAACTACTGATTCTCATATATGTCCAGCGTAAAATAAAGGTTCGTTCAAGTCTCACACGTTTGTCGCCATCGTTATCTATTGACAACGCAATCTAGAACCAGTGGTTCTTGACCGGTTGTTCATGGAACACCAGAGATTCCCTGAGCCAGGCTGTTCCCTGAAGGTCAAGACGCACAATCATGTCATAACAAGGATTTGTAATGATACGACCGTCTTGGCCGTTATTGGTTCCGGGTGATTAGGTCCGTTAGTACTCGAATTGTGAATGTGTGATGGTATGTCGTGTGTAGTGACGTACGCAGATGAACGACAGGTTCTCAATCGAAACCCTGTCCTTCCGCTGTGCTAATTCTCCAATATTTCCTAGCTAGATATAAGTTAATTATAAATTTATAAACAATGCGATAACACAGTGTTTCTATAACTTTTTTAGACACGGCCCTCTTTATGATAGTGAAAAGTCTCGCCCCCTTATCGTCATATCACAAAATGCCACCACAATGCTAGCGATCCCAACGTATTGTTTGATGGCATGGAAGGTTATGACTGTTGATGAGAAAATTAATAATAAAAAATAAGGACTATAGGACTACACCGAGCAACAACTATGAAATGGCAGCTTCGCGTCCCCCTTCAGATGCTTTCACGCCCCCAGTTCCAGAATCACTGCGATAACACTTTCCAAGGTGAAGCCTGGCATTTCTGAACGGGTAATAGAAAGGCAACAGCAGGAATCACAGTGATTTGCTATAAATATTCATAATAATGTTTTGATTTTTGTGAAAATTATATTTTATTGGGTTTATTCTTTTAACACTCTGTTGGAGCACAGTTCATTATGTGAACCAGTATTATGTATTACAAGTATGTCGTGGTAAATATTCGCTTTTATGGCTCGACAAGAATTTGGGGTTCCGCGAAGGCTTGCGGAGTAGCGTGAGTTTTCCGCGGGTTAATGAAGGCTAACAATTGTTGGACTCTTCCATATTAGAAGCCAGCTTCCAATCTAACAGTTCTCATGTTTTTTTTTGTTTTCGCGATGGTCAAAGTGCGCCAGTGGAAACCTTAGCCGGTCAAATGCGTAGCGGGAATGAGGCCTTCAGGTGAAATAATACCCACCGTCGATTTTGTTGAAATGGCTCACGATTTCCAGGGTTTTATTGAGCACTGCCCTTATTTGGCTATTCGAGACTTCAAGGTCTGTAATCCTGTCAACAGAACGTGAACAATGCATCAGTCAAAGCAGCTCTGTAGACTTATTTAGGAAGGTTGCGTAAGTGTCCCTGAGTAGAAAATTCGTACGGGAACTCTGAAAAGTAGGTAACTACAAAGTCCAGTGTCAACTGTCCATGTACGGGACAGGATATTGGATTCTAGCAGGAAAGTTTTTCCTAAACAAATTCAAAGTGACTTTGTGTTTGTTTACTGTGCTGTTTTGCGTCAAGTTGAACAAATAGAAGTCGTAAATAAATATGTACTCAAGTACACGAATAAGTAGCGATTTCCAAGTAAGTATTTAAACGGGTATTCTAGGTCTGGTTTTACCTAGAAGTGGAAGTAGGTTGAAAATTTAAGCATTTGAGTAAGTAGCGCCAGCAGGCAATTAATACTTGCGTACTCTGGCCAGTAGAAGTACTTCGTTACTGACCACCTCTGCCGAATACAGGGACATTAGATTCTTGCTATGTTACCATTCAGAAGGATATTTTGGGGTCTGGATTTTAGCGATAAGACAGAGACATGATCAGAATTGGATTAGGATTCCGTTTTATCGGATCCGGATACGCAAAATCATTATCATTTATACATTCACAATCTCTTGAAGGAGATTCGATCGAGGTTACGATAAACAGGTATTGCTAATTGGTAAACGAGATGGAAAATTAGTGCAGATCAGAGATAAGTGGATATGCTATTTTCAAATTTTGTTCCTGTTTTGGATTCCAGCTACAATGCAAATCCGGAAATCATGGGAGCATCCAATGTTTGCCGAAAAAGGTCCGAGCCTAAAAGACCGACCCTATAGAACCAAAATAATCATCAGGCTTTGTTCGGGTCTTTGATTTCGATATCGTTCAACTCTGGAATGTAAGTCGCCTAAATAGCCAGCGATGAATAGTCTGTCACTGCTGACCACAGGCAGTCTAGGTGAATGAAATCGTGTACGACAATTGGATTCTGGAAGACATCGTGAAGTCGTATATATCAATCCATGACAAATCAATACTCCAACAGTTTTGTTGGTCGAAACTGATAACGCGGGATAATGTAGTCGGTATATCCCACATAATAATAAATATTTTCTGAATTTCCGCGTTATACAATTACGGCTGCTAATTGAATATACATATGCATATGTATCTGTTATTTGATTTACTTTCAAGACGACGGTTTTGGGTATGCTAATGCGAATTCTCTTACTTTGATAACAGCATGTATCCCATCAGAATTGATTTTGGGGCACCAGTTGCCTGTACCGAGTGTGTGAGACTGTCCGTACCTGATGACCAGGGTGCGTTGGTGAAGGCCGTGGGTGGTACTGACTGCCAGGTCTGCCACGACATTTGAATATTACATATTTCCGATGATTATCGCCATAATCCTTATCCACTTACTCGCACGTTGTCAATGTAATAAAACACTTTACAGATAGAGGGATCGTTGGCGTCGTACACATTATAAGCGTAATATTGCAAATGTAGATCCCCGTATGTCATTTCCCCAGTCCGTGTGCTGTAATGACCGTCTCCGTCTGCTCCGGTACCTGACACGACCTAAAACCAGTCACTCCATGTTGATAAACACTCGACTCCGCTTAATTCCAACACTTTGGTTTCGCTCATTTTGGCCTCAAAGAGGAGAAACAACTTTGTCCGAATTAAACATAAATCAGTCGTTCGATTTGTTGTCATGCGTAAAGGCATATAAATTATAACTCATTAAAATACTGTATTTAAGGATAATAAATGAATTGCAGCTGTACATTACTTCGGTAATTGGTATACAACGCACAGGAGTTATATCTACAATGTTAGTTGTGTTGTACGGTATTTTGATACCAAACGATTCAACAATTACTGTGTACTGTAGTGTAGGGGAATTCAAAAATGACTTTTTATCTCAAATTGTACTGGCTACTTGATAAAATTGTTAGGTTACCTAATTAAAGCCTAAACACTAAATTTGGTTCAATTCCAGCCAGTAGCCACATTGCAACAAGAGAAGAAAGTTATTTTTTCATTATATAAAAATAAATAAATAAAATTCAAAATCTATAGAAGCTCATCAAATTTTACTGAATTCCAACCAGTGGAAGCGGAGTTATTGTAATTGAAAAATTTGCATTTGTATAAAATAGTATTTACGGTGGAAAATTCTTTAATTATTTAATATAGTTCTGCCCACCGCATATACTATGATTTGAAATCTCAAATTTTGAACATCAATAACTTCGTTTCAACTGGTTCGAATTGAGTCAAATTCGTTGTGCATCGTGTTTTCAGACAATGTAACAATTTCATGGGGTAGGCAGTAAAATTTGAAGAAAAAATATTTATTCTCATTTGTCAAAAAAACTTTTTCTCCTATAGCGACGCCACAATAGGTTGGAATTGAGTCAAAATGGGTGAGCAGCGTGTTTTTTTAGGTAACCTAACAATTTTACCAAGTAGCCGGTACAATTTGAAAGAAAAAGTCAACACCCCTACTCTACAGTGAATATTCAGGGTTGATACGGTACATGTATAGCTAATCTTCAAATATAGTATACTACTAAGCCAATAAAAGCCATGCAGCAAGCGCTAAAACGATATTTTCACATGGTAAAAGTACACCACGAAATAAAACGAAAAAACTTTTCTGTACCATTCTGTTCTACAAGATGGACGCAATGTTACCGATGTGAAAACGACATGAACCTGGCACGGACTTTATGAGTGCATTGTCGATTAGACTGCATGAATCGTCATTATAATAATCATCCATCTTGCGTTAAAAAGAACTTAGTAATAGTTATTGTATCATATAACCCAACGATTGATATTGAGAGGCCGTGACCAAATTATGCGGAGAATTGTCCGAATTAACCAGAGTTTCTGACGTTAAATAATTAGAGCCCGACCAATATTGGATTTCTGCGCCGACAGAGATAAAACTAGCACCTTCAGCGATAACACCAATACATTCAGCCGATATTCAAATAAGATGCAATCTATACCTCAAAAAACGCATTTTATAAATTTGAGAGCATTTATTTCAACAGCCTTACAGCCATTCAGGCTACATCTGGACACCTTGAAAGTGTAAGCAGTATGAAGAATAGCAATATTCTCAGTCTATCGGTCAAGCACTATAGTTTGCTGACTTCCTACCATCATGTTGTGACGTCACGAAAATCGCCGATATTTTTTCACCTCCAGTGGCCTATACCGATAACTCTTTTTTTAAAGTGGAATTTCGACTTCATATTATTGGCGAATCCATGATCATATTTATTTTTGTTCCGTTCCAAGGCATCTTGGCCGAATAAAACGGTTTTTCAGGTTATCCCGTGTCCGAATTGAGCGGATTCTACTGTCCACGAAACGTCACCAGTTTTTAGTACCTTCAACGTGAATTTTGGCGTGGCTCGTCCTTCGTTCCCAATCCACATCATTGCGCTGAAAGGGTGCGACGTAGCGGCGAGTACATCCACGCCTTGGCTTCTGTTCCTGTGGATAGGATTTCGATGTTGAAGTCGATGAACTACGACAGTTCAGAGCTGATCAAAGTATAGTCAGCGTTGTGTTTTCACGTGGAAGTACAAGTAACGCCTTGTATTTTTACCCAGTACAACTAGCAGTCAGGATTGTGCTGACTCAAGTCGCAATTTGTTGAATCGGCTCGTCTCAAGTGAATTTGTGTGCTGACTCGACTTGTACTCGAGTACTTGCGCAAGTCAATTGACTCGCACATTCTATATGACTCATCGAAGTCGCCTATCTCAGAACCGATAATCGAAAAATAGGCCCAGAAACTGTGTTTATTATCTATTATTTGAATGAACATGTTTAGAGTGAGAAAAATGAGTCTGATTTGAATCCGAGGCCTTCGATATCACCCAATAGTTTCGAAGAATAAGTTGAACCTGACTTGAACTCGATACTGTACAGTAAACAGTGTGACTCTTACTAGGGCTCGGGTCTTAACACTATTACTCGGACTCGACTCGACTCCGTGGCGAATAGAAAATGACTCGACTTGAATCGAGTCAAAACTATAAAAGTGAGATTGAATTGTGACTCGGAACCTTGTGACTTGGTTACAACCCTGGGAAAAGTACCAACTTCCAGGGTAGAGATGGAAGGTCTGACAAAGTACTCTAGTGAACAGTCTCTAATAGTAGATTTGGTTGAGGAGTAGCATGATTTAGTAGCTAATCGGAGGTGCATTCTTCGGAAATTACAATGTTTATCTTGGTAACCAGCGCAAAATGACACTTTACGAATAGGTGAAGTCCGCACATATCCATTGCGTTACGGCGATAAAGAGCCATTTCGAGCAGTTTTTATGACTGATTCACTTGAGTAATAGTGACGAAAACTTATTCCTTAACAGCTGTCTACTTTTCAAAAATCCAGATTGGGAAAAGTAAGAAATTATGGCTGGACTGTTTCAGTTGAAGTGGTGCAAGCACGCATAATCTACATGAGTACTCCTAAAAGTAGAGGTATACTGCGTTGCTAACTCGTTCTGGGAGCCATACGTGTGCCACCGTAAGTAAAGAACGATATGTTGGGTCCACCCCTTTTGTGAACCCACGTAGTCTTGCTTAGTGATCATCTCATACCATAGCTGAGCGAATGAAAACATATGTTCTAAGGATTCCAGTACGAATGTTGCCTTCATCATAACAGCATACCTGTAATTGACGTTGTACGTAACTTGAATCTCTGGAGTATCTCCGATTTGATAATAGAGCTGTCAAAATAGTATTGAAGTCAAAACCTTCATCATAATCCTTGTCAGGACTACATCGTGAACGAGCATTTAAGATGTGAGTTACGTCACTGTATTTACCCACGGCGCGATGAATTGAACATGACTTGAAAATGTCCAAATAGAGAATATGTCATGCTCTGCCCATTGGTAAAATTTTCGTGCCCAAATACATAAGACTGCGGTTTCATATTAATGGGCTTTTACTACCTGAGATCTCACAATACCCCGTGAAAGGCAATTTAAATAACTCGGAAATTGTAGCAATTTCAATAAAAGATAATTTGGAAACTGATGATTAAGAAAGCAATGTTGTTTGTGATATTCATGGTGTTTCTCGACTATACTATGGTCATTTACACTAGGCCAATTTTCTCCATTTATATTTCGTTGCTGCCGACTTATACCATGGCCCACTTCTAAGCTTTTATAAGAAACCGCTTAGACGGATGAGATGGCAAGGAGGAGCCAAGATAAACCTCCAACACGTAGGTAGGAAATTCTGGAGTCGACCTCTGCCGTGCTCGAACCCGCAACCCATCGGGGTCTGTCTCGCCGCACAGGAAAGCAATGATTAACTAATACATAACGACCCGATAAGGAGAGGGATATAAGACACACAACAAGTGTCTATGGCATCACCCGTGCATATCGATTACGCACCTTGTTCCCCGTGTCGAACATATCTTGTCCGCCATCTTTGATGTAATTTTGGGTTCTGCCGTCGAAGTCGTAAACGTAATTGTAGAAGCCAGGCACGAGGGCGCGAATGGCGCTTTGCGATTGATTGAAAGCTGCTACTAGAGTTGAAACACCCTCCATCGTCGCTCCTGCCGAACAGTGTTATTTGATTTGTAAGGATGATAATTGTATTAATGCTGATTGCTGAGCAAGTATGGGATCGGATATATTTTATGCGACATTGATATTGCACTATGGGTTATACTTGGCCGTGAAATTAATTGCACAAGCACTAGACTTGTGCAAACTTGCTATCAGACTTGGACAACTAGAAAATTTTCAGCTTTTCTGAATTAGATTAAAATTAGAATTAGAGCTCCACAGTTTTTTTCAAACTAGATTAGAATTAGAATTAGAGCTGCGCAGTTTTCCAAATTAGATTAGAATTAGAATTAGAGCTACACAGCTTTTTTCAAATTAGATTAGAATTAGAATTAGAGCTACTAAGGATTTTCCAGATTAGATTAGAATTAGAATTAGAGCTATACTTAGTTCGCAAAAACTTGGAAATTGAATGAAATTGTATATGGGAAATGAATACAGCAAAATGCAGTTCACATCAAATCACAGTGCGTGGTGCAAAAGGCCGTGAGGCGATAAGCGCCACATGTGTTTGTTTAATAAACAACAACAACAGTGCATTCCCATAAACATGAGAATGGTTAACTTCTGTACACCAAGCTTGGCTCGATTTTTACTATAATTTAATAAAATATTACTTCTTTTATGGTTACCGTGGGCATCGCCCATGTTAGTCAGAATGGCGATGTACTAACGTAAAGTTTTAGAAACTAGAATGTTGTTTGCAGACTACAAGCTACTCTAGCAGGCTATATTCGTCATAATATCTACTATGACTCCACGGTGTAAGTAAGGCGATGGCGGCTTGGCACTGGATTTCCCTGCGCAAGCGGGATATTCGTTTTAACTCACTGCAATATTGCAATATGCCTTGGACAAAGAGGCATTTTCAGGAAAACAATAATTAGATTAGAACTAGAATTAGAGAATACGGACATTTCACAAATTAGATTAGAATTAGAGAATAAGAACATTTCACAAATTAGATTAGAATTAGAGCACAGAAACATTTCCCAAATTAGATTAGAATTAGACTACTGGCATTTCGCTCTAATTTAGTGAAATTAGACAACTAGTATTATCGAGTTGTCCAAGTCTGCAGTCTAGATGGCTTGAAGACAATGCCGTTAGGTGTATGCTGATTAGCGGTTACCTTACTGCCAAACTAAATGACATCGAATGTCCGCTGACATGTGCCTGTGCTGTGCGTGCGTAATTGAATTCCGTTAATACTTAAACATAGCCATCAGAAGATGTTTATCAAGGCTTGAGTTGTAAAAGACGAGAAGGGTTTCAACAACCTGAAATCGGTGCCATTATAGAACAGCTTCGCTAACAACCCAAACATTTTGCCTTGCGGAAATCGTCGCCGGCCGAGGTTACGTAAGACACATTGATAAGCGGCGTATTTAATTGATCGCGAGCGATAACGCTAATTGACAGCGCTTCCGGACTCGCTGACAAGCTTATACGCGCAAGTTCGTTAACACGAGGAGATTGTATAATCGGCATCTAGGCATGCACTTAACCCTCATGAATCGATGCTATATTAACCCTAATTATCAATTCCGTCACATTATGACGTCAGCGAACCCTCATACCTAAGGAAAATTAGCGTTCAGCGCCTATGCTTGGCAGTATTACATAACGGGTAGGAGAAATATATCGAATTGATTTATTTTTTTTGAATGGTACGGATTTTTACTGTCATTAGTGACTTTGCGTTAGTTTCTAAGATGCACTTTGCACTCAACCGTTAAAATTATACAACCCCTCTACAAGAGCTTCTTTTTTACCTTTCCGTATTTTCTATATGACATGTCTGCGAAAATATGTCACATCAGTAGAGCTATAGTGTAGACTAGATGCCAACACTGCTCATTGAACAACAGACTTCATTTCATCCAGATCCTCTAAGCCTTCTCGTGGCATCCGGCCCCTTCACCACGTCAGACTGCCTCAGTTACGAACCCCTGCAGGACTTGATACGTGTCGTCAAGGAACGCAGTCCAGACGTGACGATAATCGTGAGTTATGTGAACAATTTCAGCGAAACCTGTCCTCATTCACGTTTGCTTCAAGATCGGACCAATCGCCGACAACAAGCACGACGAGATTAACACGGGGAAGTTTGGGGTTTCTTATGAGGACGTGATCGCAGACAGGCTGAATTATATTATCGATTCTCTGCGGGGGTATGCTTTTGTGTGGTCTGCGTGGGTTTTGTTTCTGCTGCGCGATACGCGCTTGGTGGATTCGGCAGGTTTTGTGGCCTGATGTTGATTCGTTCAGATTTTACTGTTAGCTCTTGGGAAGACTTTCAAAATTCATGCAGTTGTTTTCATCTCATCACTCTGAATATATATGTGTTGATTGCTTTGTCTCACGACATATATCTTCGAGTCAATGTTTGTATTGACTCGACTTTTGCTTGGGTCATTGTGCATGGCTCAAACCGGGTCATATGATCCGAGACATGGACGGCCAAGAGGGACATTTCGTTGTGATTTCAAGGAATAGTAAAGTTACCACGTCGCTGGTATTTCGTCTATCAGTCCTGATACTTGGAAAATAGGACCAGAAACTGTTAGATCTGAGGAAAATTACTATATTATGAATACGAGCCATCGTTATGTCACTGTAACAGAGTTGAAAAAGTGGGTTGAACTGTAAACTGAACACTATGACTCTGACTCGACCCTCTGCTAGCTGACTTGGCTCGTTTGTGAATTGAAAATGACTCAACCTGACTCGAGTCAACTGTAAACAGGGAGATTGACTTGTGACTTGGTTACAACCCTGCCTAGTTTGTACCAAATGAAGGAGTTCATGTGAAATAATTGGTTCATTGAGCCCATTGACCTCGATTATTTGAATTTTCATGTTGCATATTTATTTGGTGATATGGCTGTTGATATACAAAGATCTCTCTACTAGTTGCTGACAATGACCCCTGACAAGTGTCTGGCAAAAATAGTCCGATTTAATTCAAAAAGAATATATTATTCAAGTGTATATTCAAGTTCTGTACCTCCAGAAGGCAACTCAACTTCATTTTATAAGGTCAACGAGCCTGGTTTTTGTGCCATCCAGTCGAGACGCTGGCTGTGATGCAGTATATCCCAGAGCACCCTACGTATCGGCGTTGCCCAGCAAGGTATGCGGTATAGAGTAACATGTCGCTCGTTATCCGGTTTTGAATTGCGGTTGCTTGCAGGACGTGTACTTTGCTCAAGACCCGTGCGTGCTCGATATCGAAGGCGTCTCTGTGGCTCTGACTTCTAACGATGTCTTGTTTCATTTGTGTGCGGAAGAGATCAGTAAATCGTCGTCAGGTCCGACCGACAGGATCGGAAGGCTGGCCCAGCACTTGATACAGCAAAGGAGGTGTGTACTCGCATGCGGCTAACGCAGTGACTATTGTAAAGCAGAAAGTAGTTGGGATATGTTTGCATAACTTTCGTGAGTGAACCTTGAACAACTTTGCGAGATAGCTCCCTGCGTCCACTGTAGGGGAAAATGGGTATATCACCGAAAATCGCACCGATTTGTGATGGCATCACTAGCGCAAGTTTTTATTGCAGTCAAATCCGTGGGAAGTTGCACTTATTTTTCAGAAAAGTTGCATTTATGGACAAGTTCCTTGAGATTATTAGGGTATGAGATACTCGAATCGTTTCGTATCCAAGGCCCTTTAGCAAAACTCTATGTTGACAACAAAATCAACAGTCTGAAAAAATTGACCCTATTGAAAATACAAATTTCGGCGGTCTAGCCTCAATGAACGTCAAATCAGAAAGGTCCTCGAATTTGAACGACAGTGAAATAATCGAGCGATCTATTTACATGTAGTGCCAAATATTTCCAGTAAAAAGTTAGATGCATAAAAAAATCGGAAAAAGTTGATTGAAAAATCCAAAAAGATATAAGATTCCTTCAAACAGTTTGAAACAATAAACTAAATAACTTGTTAGTATTTAATTTTTTTTAAAATTGCAATAACTTGCCCTAGTCATCACTTATTTTGCGTTGCAGACTTTGTAAGTGTGTTGGCGAGACATGTTAGGAATTTGCAGCGTTTCGAAAACACAGTGATCCTAGAAGGTTGGTTTTGTGTTTCCGACTTCTATTATCACTGTCACTTTGATCTGTTGAAAAGCAGCATGTGTCTGACAGGCTGAGCTGACCTGTAGTGAAGCAGTGCTACTGTTTTCTACTAGTGTTTTTTTCTTCCTCTACTCCTTTAATTACGTAAGTATTTACACCATTGCTTTCTGCGTGAGTGATTGACTAATTTGATGGCCCATGACTAATATTCTGTTTTGTTGAATAATTCGTTTAGCTTCTATCCACTTTGCCCATCGAATGAGAGCCTCAACGTCGACTACAACGCCGCTGAAAGATACGGCTTCTTGGCGAAGCATCCGGACGTTTTGATTTTGCCCTCCGATCTGAAATCGTTTGTCAAGCCGTTGGAGGATTTAGTCTGCGTGAATCCGGGCAGGCTCGCCAAAGGCACGTCCGGGGGAACTTACGCTCAGATGTTGATCGAACCCGAGGACGGTGGCGGAAATATCTGTAACGGTTTTAGCGCTCAAGTCGTCAGGATATGATGGGAATGTTCGCTTTTATATGGTTTTAATGTTTGTAATGGTATTACGGCTCAAGTTGATAGGATATAAAAGAATGTGTTCGCTTTTATATGGTTTTAGTCGATTTTAACTTTTAATATTCATAATAAAGTATTTTTCATTGTATTCTTGTTGTTAATGTGAATTGGCAGGTGGTGTTATTATGGTTCCGCTGTGATGAGCAGACTTGGACAATAGACAACTAGAAAATTTTCCAAATTAGATAACCGGCATTTCGCTCTAATTTAGTGAAATTACATAACTAGAATTATCTAGTTATCCAAGTCTGGTGATGAGCAGTACGGTTGTTCAAAAAAAACTTTTTTTTCCAAATCTCACTCGCCTAATGACTAAATCGTCAGGTTGTCCAGGAAAACGATGCACACCAAATTTGACTCAATTCCAACCAGTGAAGGCCGTGCAATCTTAAATTGAAAAAAAAAAATTCTCAAATTTTTCTGCCAACCCCATGAAATTGTTGAGCTGTCTTCAAAGACGATGCAAAACAAATTTGAGTCAATTCCGACTAGTAGAAGCGGAACTATATGAGTTTTTCGTTGATAATCCCCGGATCAAAGGATAATCCAAGAAATATCAACGAATAACTCCGCTTCTACAAGTCGGAATTGACTCAAATTTGTTTTGCATCGTCTTTGAAGACAGCTCAACAATTTCATG
>ATSW01001997.1:0-11168 GCA_000444245.1 Botryllus schlosseri | reverse complement strand
GTGTATTGAACTGATAAAATTGCTAATAAACCAATGATGATGATGATGATGATGATGAACAATGGAATTGGCAAAAATACGATGATTGTCCGATTGAATCACTTTGCTACACAGTTAAAAACAGTTAAAGTCAAAACCGATAAGCCAGTGTCGCTAACAACGTTATAAGTTGGTTTAATTCTGTTTTCCGTTGCTTTCGTCATTAACTGATCTTAGCTCTGCGTATGCGCGGTGGAGAATACCAAATATTTAACTGTAAACGCGGACGTTGTAATTTGGATTATTATTTTTTAAACGCGAGTCCGGTCAGGGACCTGTTGGGCAGGAAGTGACACGACAGTGCGATCATATATTTGTGTAACTAAGATATGCTCCATGTAAATTGCAAGTATAACGTTCCGCATTGGCGTTTTCGCTTCTGTAGATAGCAACTTTTTGATCAATTTTCCATAAAACTCTAAACTCTGTCAAGAGTGCACTTTTTCCATTCTCGAATTAGAGAGAGTGAAACCACAGTTGGTTGTAATGTGGGCTATAAACATGCTCGAAATTTGTTGTATTGAGGGAGTATTTAAACAGCTAAACATCTGGTACAAATGTGCTGGTTAATGTAAGAATTTTTCTATCTACTCAGAATTGCTTCGCGGGCCGGATGAAACTGTCCGGCGGCCAGATGCATCCCGCGAGTAGGGCTGGGCATAATGATTCGAGTACTCGAATCTGAATGGAGTATTAATTTTAATGATTCGAGTCGAGTAGTGAAAGACGATTTTTTCGAGTACTGACATTATACGCTCCTCGCGACTGAAAGTTAATTTATCACCGAGAATTACAGTTTCGATACTAATTTCCACTGTTGAAGCCTTGAAACCTTGCTTGGCCGTATCGCAGCATACGAAACATATAGTACAGAGCTAGGAACGGTACTGGAAATAGCATATTGCTGAAGTCATATCTTTCCACAACATTGTCAGCAAGTGCAATGAAATCGGTATGGTCGAAAAAACACCAAAGTATCTTTATTGTGATGGATAACAGGCATTATCTTCTTTGTGGACGAATAAAAGGTACATATTTGAACTTTTAAATTTTACATTCTGTTATGACGTCATAATGAGTGATACTCGATTACTCGACTCGACTCGAAGCATATTACGTGATTCAGAATCGAATCACTCAGGTACTCGATTTTGCCCAGCCCTACCCGCGAGCCGTATGTTTGACACCCCTGGAATAGATTGAATAACTGTCCCTTGGAAGGTCCGAGCGTGATAGTGTAATGGTGATGGGTCCGGCTTCATGATCGTGGTCGTGGGTTCGATCCCCGGCCTGATCGGACCAAAAGCTTGAAAACTGGTATCCGCGGCTATCCTGCTAGAGCTAAGCGCTCAGCAATCACGGAAAGCCGTGTCGCATCTCCGCCGTGAAAGCATATCAATGGTAAAGGGGAAAAGAGAGTACCCATTTCTCTCTCTCTTTCGCTCTCTCTTCTTATGACTATGCTTAGACCTGAATTTACGAAGACAATGACAGGGTCCTAAGGAAGCGGAATGTCGTTATCCAAAAAAATCTTGCTTAATACTTGTCGGCTTTTGAGCACTTCCATTGTTTTAATAACGAAATGCAATGTATGGATGATTTACAGCAGGACTATAGGCCTACTCAAATAGTCTTAGCAAAGGTTTAATTACAAAAGTTTAGAATTTTCTGAGTTTCGTTCTCTTTGAATACTTTAGAGCAGGCGAGTCAAACTCATCTGGCCTCGCGGATCGGATTCAAACCTTCAGATCGCTCGCGGGCCGAACCAGTCTAATGATTCCAAAATGTTACCTCAAAATCCCTGTCCTTGTGTTTCACTTCATGAACATGATAGTACACTACATTGTATTACGGATTATGGCAGTGGATTCCAACATGGGTGAAAACGCCCCTATATTAAGCGATTTTGAGAAACAAGGGGGCGACTGTGAGGCGATATAGGGTGCGAATATCTTGGAACGCCCAGTGAAAGATATTTCATTAGCACGGTCAAAAATGCACGTGAAAAAAGGTCAACGCAACGAAAGTAGACGACGAAGAAACTACGGTTTTGCGAGTACTTAATTACCACCTCGGAAAATGGTCTTTTTTAGTAAATTCGCCAACGATCAGAGTTCTGTGAATAAAGTTTCCCAATTATATGTCCTTCTTTATGGATCCAATATTGGGGGGGGGGCGAATATATGTGCATAGATATTGATAAGGGGGTGATGAGTCGAAAAAGTTTGGGAACCACTGGATTGCCGGTTCTATTCCAGCACACGTTTATTTTCAAACAATGGAGTTGGCGAAATACGATGGTTGAGTACAGTTATAGTCGGCTAAAACGGTGGCTCTAACGACGTTATAAGTCTGCACATTTCTATGATCCTTTTGTTTCAGTCGTAATCTGACTTCAGCCCTGCATATGCGTTTTTCGAGTCAGAAATTACAGTGTTGAGCGACCAAGGATGCTTCGATTATATTTTTTATGTACTAGCGCGGTTTCGTGTTGGCGTTTTCGCTTCGGTGGATGACAACATTTTGTTCATTTTTTGCATAGTAACCTAAACTGAGTATGCACAGCACATTTTTGCCTTCTCGCAATTGGGGGTCAATGTCAGCGACTTGTTTCTAATAATGGAAAGAGTAAAACCACAACCACCGCTGACGGTTGGTTATAAAGTTGCCTATGAACACACATTCGACATTTTCCATGCTGAAAGGTCATTTGTTAACAGTGTTCTTACGAAAAATTTCATATTTGTTAGAAATATGCTGGGTATATCAATTTTTTTCAATATGCTAAATTTGCTAAAATTGCGCGTGCTGCATGTTTGACACTCCTGCTTTAGAGTCATGCAAATATAATGTAATACGGTATAACTACAGAATGCTGCTAAGCGGTATTAGCAAAGCCAATATAAGAATAATTTATTTCTTGTTCTGTTAGCCACAGCTAGCGAGAGAATTGAGATTGTTTTTATTTCTTGTTACTTCCTTGAATCTTGGATCTAAGGTGGTGAGAGTAACGAGTCGAAGACGGTGGTCGCTGCTCATACAGATGCGCAATTTATTTTTTAAGAAGTTTGTGTTTGAAAACCATGACTCGCAGCTGTAAGTAGAGTAGTCCCAAACATATTGCAAATGTGCACTGCTTAATTGAGCAGGAAGTTTATTAGGGAATCCTTCCTTTCACCCAAAAATCTCTATTGTGTATTATCACAGAATAATTTTGACTGCACAGACAAGGCCCGTATTTAACATTGAAAATATCCGCATTCCAACCGCGGCTCCCAAGTTCAGTAGTATTGATTTAAGCGGACGGATATCAGTGAAATGTGATGTCCCTATATGCTGTTTCATCGCGAAGAACTCTTATATGAGCGCACAGCGATGCAGGCTCAAGTGCTCTCGGTGATATCTCTGTAATACTGAACGGCGTCAGCAATACAATCAGAATTTTCGAGCATCATTCCTGAAATCACCAGACCTTAAAATTAGCATCGTAACCAAATCTGATAACAACACCTACGTAGGCTACGTTCCACATGATTCACCGTGTGCTGTATGCTTCTAGTACCATACATCATTGAACACCCGCTGACTACACCACACAATGCATTTTTAATGTCATGTATTAGCCTAGTATGGGACCTACCAACATGTATCACAGCAAAGTTATATATAGATATCTCGTGATGTACAGTCAAAAGTTTCAAGAATATCCACGCAGTGTATAGTTCACTGACTGAAAATAGTTCATATAAAATAGATATTCGGACTGTTTCACGTTACTCACCAGGGTTATCTGTGTCAGTTCTTCCAATGCCTGTAAATGAAACGATGTTAAATATTTCCGTGAAGATCTCGTGACACGAAGTGAGAGTAGCAAGGTCAGTGCCCTGCACTCTCAGCCAAAGAGTATGTAAGTCCATCCGCGTACCACCTCCGATATACGGGTGTTAATATTTGCCCATGGCACACGCAGGCAGAACCTACCCCAGACTTATACCGCGTTATAAATCGAGTATAACATTTTAATTCAAATTATTCATGCACGTGGGAACGCAGGAAGGTACGCACGTAGTAACGCAGGATTTATGGCAGCGATATGATTCTGAGTTAGTTCTGTTTTCGTGTACACCCTTTTCGGCCCCCTTGGGTGTGAATAACACTGTTTCGCCAAGAGTGTGACATACGGTTCAATGAAGCTTGAATCCTGACTCGTTCCTTATTTTCCTACAACACGATTTGCTTACCAACCTGAGTTAGTAATTTATGTTTTGCTATATTCCCATATATCCCGCGTTGAAAGTCGAAAGACGTTTTAGAAATGCTCTTTAAAAGAAGCCGTTTACGGCGGTGGAATTTTCACACTCCGCCTTTTACATTAGCGCATGCAATTGGATACCCAATTACATAACGAAATAGAATTCAGTATATATATATGTTAGCTTTCCCTGTCTGAGGAATAACCACGAACAATAATCATTGAAGCAAGTTTTTGTTGCACTTAAAATCGTGGGAAAGTTGCACTTAAATTAAATAAAAGTTGCAGTAAAAAGTTGCATTTATAATTTTTTAGCTATATTGGGGTATGACATGTTCGAAAAGTTTTGAGGTTTGCAGGGTATCTGCTTGTTTCGTTCCTTTCTTCGTTATTCAATCGATCATAAATACATTTTAGGTTCTAGGTTTAAAAACTACATGACGGTGTTTCGCTATACGCTCCTGTTGAGCTGTCAAATTTGGTACTTTCCTATTTCACGGACTGCCTGTCGAGACTCCCGAGAATTACATGTTTGCCGGTACGCAGCAAGAAAATAACGCACAACGGAAATATTATTTCGCAAAAAGCCAAACATCAAAGCGATTAACCATAAAACAAGTCAAGTACCACACCCCAAACCCCCTGAAAACTTGAACCAGGGCATTGCAGCAAAATTCAGTGTTGGCGACATTAACACCATCAATAAATAGCCTGAAAAGGTGACCTAGTGTTATTGTAATTATCAGGAGTTTCGTTTGGGCGTCCGTCAAAGGGGAAGGACCTCAAATTTAAACGAAAGCGAATAAATCAAGTGATATATATACATATAGTTCAGGCACTGTCGTGCTTGGTAGTGTATTTTGAACTTATAGCTTGCAAGCCATTGTATCAGAAATAACTTTAATATGCAGCTAATCCATCACCTAGCTATTCNNTGAGCAAATCGAAGAGNAAATCATACTAGAAATAGNTTTAGAGCAATCACGCCTTTACATTTTGCGCAAGACTTGCTAAAAACTGCAGTAAAAAGTTCCATGAAGAAAATAGTAAANGTTGCAATATAAAACTTCTTCAAACAGCTTAGCACACTACANTACATGCATTCTGCGNATTTAGGAAGGTCCNGGAAGCTGNAAAAAAAGTTGCAAATGTTGCAAAAACTTGCCCTAATGATCATCTGTTGGCTGAAATTACAAATAAAGTTTTTTTCCGTTGTTGCGATTTGTGTTGAAGCCGGACGTCACGTCACGATCTCATGACATTGCTATCGAGGAATATTTTTCGATGATGAAACAATGATTGCAAGCGATAGTCTATTTATTTGCCTCACACTGTTGTTTGTCAGTAATTTATATACAGGTCAAGATTGTCAGTACTGTGAACTGTGGATAAGGACACGGAATAGCCTAGTAAACCGAGACCCGACTAAGTCAATCGCTTATACTAGGTTTATGCTGCTCACATTGTTGATGGTAAATTAAGCCATTACCACAGTATCGATTAACTGGAATTGGATGCGAGATGATAGCAATTGTTACACCTAATTGCTGATTGCTCCCACCCTGTCGCCTGTTTGTGCCCGTTGAAGGCGATAAGTGGATATAGGCGTATCTACTCACATTAACCAACACTATTTTAATGTTTGAGAGACTATGCTACAAGTCGATTCGACACCTTCAATTCGTTTCGTTCTATCGTAATGTTGAGAACATATGTGATACATCGGATTTGTGGTTCGTTTCTTGACGTTCGTATCTATTTATTTTTTAAAATATCAAGCGGGATCCCAGTCTCGCTCACCCCACAATTATACTACAGTATTCGCAATAAAATGATGTTAGTAGCTTACCTGTGAAATCTAAAATCAAGATAAGAAGCACGAGAAGCTTTCGGTTCGGAAGTTCTTGCATATTGAGTTATTCATATTTGTAGTCGCAGTAAATAAAATTCTCCATCTCAACTATATCATCTAAGAGAAGATTATAAGATTTCTACGATCAAACATTGTAAATATGCGCTGAAACTCCCAGCATCCTCACTAGTTTTGCAAAGAATGGTGGCTACCGATGCGCACTGTTGTTTGTATATATACGTAGCTCTCACGAATATCGTATATGGCTAATCACATGAAAGGAACGCTTCGCTGATCGTGATCTCGCATGCGCTACGCTAGCCTCATGAAGCGCATAACGTTTATACAATGACCTGCATATCCTCTGAAGGACCATGGTCCTCATAAGTAGGTTACTTAATATTACCGACGAATGATTGAAGATATAAAGCAGAGGTCTCAAACTCAAATGTGCTCGCGGGCCAATTTTCAAGTTTTTGATGACGACGCGGGCCGCACCTTCCATAATAGGGATATTCAATGTATATTTCCAAGTAGGCCTTATTTGACGGGACAGGCATTCCACAAAAATCGTGTAAATGTAATTTATTATTGTATTATTCAGGCTCGACACGGAAAAAATATCACATATTCATATATTTGAATAAAATTGTTTTTGTGCCGGGCATAATTCTTTAATTAATGAATTAGAGACATCAGGCGAGAGGATGCATCCTGACATCGTACCACTGTGGGTGGACCTTTGACGTGCCACAATTTTATGTAGAATATTTTAAAATCTACTAAAGATTGATCTGATATCAGAGCATTTGAGCGGTAATCCTGGTTTTGATATGGTCGTGATAAGTATAGGCTACTGTTACTGTCATTGCCAAAGTCAAATTAAATCAGCGTCATATTTTGCCTTCGATTATTATTATAATATATCAATGAACTTGAATATAATCATTATTAAGCCATAGTAATAGCATTGCTTCTTAACCTTTTTAGCGATCGTACCCATTGTGCTTCCAATGAGATTTATCGTAGCCCCTGTCCATTTTCAACACAACTTCTGATGGTGCTTATATTAAAATCAGAAAGCCAATTTACATAAAATCGCACGTAGCGCGAAGACTATTTTCCAGTTGAACAAATGGGCCAAGAAATATTCCACAGCATATAGGCCAAATTCCACAATGCATCTCGTACACCCTGCTCGGTGCTTCGTACCCCGATGGGGTCTACGGACCCTGGTTAAGGACCCCTGGAATGGAAATGTCCAATCGGCGATGAATTCGTTGGTATTACAGCTGTAGAGCGTACTACTACCTTATATACTCGCCACCGATAATAACATGGATAAAGAGAACAAACAACAACCAGCATGTAACCAACTATGCATCACGGGGGTCACACAATGCCAATGGTTGCGATACTGACCTGATCAGACAGCTATATACTCAACACAACACCATCTACGACCTTTGAATATATTACTATTCCCCATGGCAGTTTCATAGATTGTTGCGTCCGTAGGATTACCAAGTCACCGCTCCGAGTCGCTCGCAAGTCCTTCTCTGATTTTAACGTTTGACCCGACTTAACTCGAGTCATTTTTATTTAATCACTCAATCAATATGAAATCGAGCAATTTTACGAGAAGGTCGCAACAAACCGAATCACAATTTTCAGTCACGAATCAACAACGGGTCATGTTTTATCATCTTCACCTAGAAACTTGACGTAATAGCTGATCTTCTGCCGTATGGTAGCTTTTGAAAGTGATGTGATAGTGAAGTAGTGAAGTTTGTTGAGATTTCAGTGATTTTTATATAATAGTTTTGGGTGAACTATAAGTTCTAATATAAAAAAAAGTTTTATAGCACTTGAATATATTGTTGAATACTTGAAATTCCAAAATGCCGTCGCGGGCCGCACAAAATGCTATGGCGGGCCGCATGCGGCCCGCGGGCCGCGTGTTTGAGACCTCTATAAAGGCTACATCTGGTCGTGCACCATACATGTATGAAATCATGTGCATTTCACGCAGGTGCATGAAATCATCACAAATGATTTATGTCATGGAAGCACACAATCTCAATGTTGTGATATGGCATTAACACTATAATTGTAGTGCAACAGTACGTAATGAGTTAGTTGGCATAGCCTGCGTACTATCATACAATATAAATTCGCCGATTTGTGCTTTCACACCCATTTCAACGGTTGTAAATGAGTAGAGTAAGATATACCCCATGGGTGCAGTGGGTTCTGCTATCGTGTACCTTCCCAAGAAATCCAAAATGGTGGTACTTGCAAACAGTACACACTACAGCCCATGGATATATGTCTTTATCATGATTGGTGTGCACAATTTGATAACTAAAAGTGACGGTAACCTGATTCACACACCCCGGTATGGTGGAATTCTGATGAATACACCAATTTTCACACCCATGGCTTTACAGTGGTTAAAATATCACTTTGCAGCAGGAAAGTGGATGGATCTAGGGTGAACTTCTTACCGTTCACACCAGGGCTTCGGAGCAGCTGTAAATTTGTATTGCTCCAGCTCCGGCTCCGGAGCTTTCTTCTATCATACATTAGCTCCGGCTCCAGCTCCGGAGCTGCATTATTACCACTGCTCCGGCTCCAGCTCCGGCTCCGACTCTGAAAACTATTATATGTGGCCCGCGAGAAGGCTTTGAGTAGCCCGCGAGCTAATTTCCCCTGATATTATCGAAGTTCTGTTATATTACCGTAATTGAATTGCTCAGATTGTGAACTCGCTAGGCCAACCAAAAATATGATTAGTCTGGCCGCTACACTTGGGATGTTGGTGAGTGGACTAAAATATCAGTTCCGACGTATTGGCAGATCCAGGGTCCAGTCACATTTTTAGTAAATCGTCGTACATTACAATAAACTAAAAAAGTAGTAAAATTTTTCTTCACGCACCGCGTGTTTAATTGTCGCACGATTTCTTTCTCTGTAGCCTACCCCCACCTGAAAATGAAAAAAAAACGCCTGATGTAGCCGATTGAGTCTAACTACATTCGAAATTACGAGAGAAAGTATTTTCGCGTTTGCGTTGGCAGAAAGATCGTCGACGATGAAATGTAGGCACAAAATGATTGTCGTATATTAGCGGAAATCTTCGATATCGAGATGTCCAGATGCCGAATAGTCCTGTCCTTGCAGACTGAGCCCAGCGGGCGGTATACAGTCGACACCCAATATACCCACGTAATAATAATATTAACTTAGAAAATTTTACGCGCCTGGCACGGACAGTATGCAGCGCACTCGTTCGTCAAATTCATGTGACCCTTTAGCCGAAAAGGTTGGCCACCCCTGGTCTATATAGATTACTAATTTACCCGTAGGTTAGTTATCTATATAGTAATCTAGAGTCTGTCAGCCGTCAGTAACATCGGATGCAGCAACGAAGACATAGGTGCCGCCGTGCCGGCTTGTGACGACATATTAAATACTTGTCAATTGTCGATAACATCATAGTTGCACTAGATCGCACTTTACTTCGTGCTATTGCTGTGCACAGCATTAAAATTCTGATGCGGCGTTTTAACACTGGCACTGTACTCGTTAACATTAAGCCATACAGGTCAATTCAATCTTTGAATGTGCGATTCTTCAACTGTAACTGTTGTAAGAGCAAAATGGGCGGATGTAACGACGTGATTTATAGAAATTCGATTTGTACCAAATGGCCAATGGTTTGACGTTCGATATTGGTGCACTCGTTACCGGTCCATCCGGTGTCGATCAAGTTTATCGGAATAATATTTTCCCATTGAAACGAAGCGAATTAAACACTGTGCCATGCACATTGCGCCATGCCCATAACGAATAAACTATGCAGTATGCACAGTGCACATTTACAAGTTTACGAAACAGATGATTACAAATTGGAAATCGCGTATCAAATCAGTAATTTTTCTCCAACATAGAATACCATGGGGTTTTGGGCTACTCTTCTGTCATCCCCTATTTAAGTTCGAAAATCCTTACTGGAGTGAATGACAATGATGCTCATTAATGAATTGCAATTTGCATGCATAATTGCATACTCGCAATAACACTGTCGAATTTCGCGGCCCGACTAAAGAACTATCACGAAAAAACGCAACGATGAGATGGAATTTCGACATTAAATCACGTTTTTATCCTCTCTCCCATTTCGCGTAATACATAGTGATCATTATTTTCGCATCGTATACAATTGGCCAACAAGGTTGTGCTGATGATGAAATTGCGGCTATACCGAATACCCATAATATTCACAGGCATATTTCACATACCGAGGTTCGGCACTCATGTATGAAAATTGAACATTGAACATATACGACTGCTCTGCTGTTAAGCCCCCAGGAACATGGTTAGTCGGAAAATGTAGCGCCAAAGAGGAAAAGATTCTTAATTTCGCGAAGGCCTGCTGTTGAATTATGTGAACTCAGCAGATATGGTTGTTGCATGTATAATAGCATCTTATGAAATACGTCGGAGCCGGAGCTACCCCTCAAATAACTGGCTCCAGCTCCGGCTCCGGCTGAATTTTATGTTGAGCTCTGGCTCCGGGCTCCGGCTCCGGCTCCAAAGCCCTGGTTCACACATTCATTTATGTGCCTTGGAGTCGACTTTTCTCAAAATACACCAACCAAGCTGTGAAATAAAAAGAATTCGTGTATACCATCTAAAATAGTACATTAAACGCTCTCTTATTCGAAATTCCATGCTCCTGACGTCATATTTTATGACACGTTTGTTGATATACAGTGTTCTTTCCAATTCTCTACTAGTTGCTGACGATTACCCCGACGAGTGTCAGCAGAAAATATTCGGGATATCGAAATCGCTCAAACTTACTAAACTAAAGGACGAACACGATTTCAAATTGGTATTTCATTACTCGCTAATAATTTTCCCCTGCGAGTTGGCATTTGTTTTGTGGGGTTTAGATCGCCAGGACAGGAACATCCGGCGCCAGCCATTAAGGCGCCTGTATGGACAATAAACATTGTA